>VMDO01017589.1:0-44462 GCA_007922755.1 Pedetes capensis
CATCATTGCTGATGTCAGGTGGATATTAGCTGAAAGCAGAGAATATCAAAAAGATGTCTATCTATGTTTTATTGACTACGCAAAAGCATTTGATTGTGTGGATCATAACAAATTATGGATAACACTTCAGAAAATGGGAATACCAGAACACCTAATTGTGCTCATGAGAAATCTGTACATGAACCAGGAGGCAGTTGTTTTAATAGAACAAGGAAATACTGCATGGTTTAAAGTTGATAAACATGTGCATCAGGGCTGTATACTTTCACCCTATGTCTTCAATTTATACGCTGAGCAAATAATCCGAGAAGCTGGACTTTATGAGGAAGAATGTGGCATCAAGATTGGAGGAAGACTCATTAACAACCTGCATTACGCAGGTGACACAACTCTGCTTGCTAAAGTGAAGAAGATTTAAAACATTTACTGATGAAGATCAAAGATCATAGCCTTCAATATGGGTTGTGACTAAACATCAACAAAACAAAAATCCTTACCACTGGGTCAGCAGGCAACTTCACAGTAAATGGAGAAAAGATTGAGGTTGTCCAAGATTTTACTTTGCTTGGCTCTATAATCAACACCCATGGAAGCAGCAGTCAAGAAATCAAAAGACACATTGCTCTAGGAAAAGCTGTGGCAAAAGTTCGCTTTAGAGTATTGAAAAGTAAAGATGTCACATTGAAGACAAAGGTGAGTCTGACTCATGCCATGATATTTTCAGTGGCATCATATGGTTGTGAAAGCTGGACATTGAACAAGACAGACAGAAAAAGAATTGATGCTTTTGAATTGTGGTGCTGGAGACGTCTATTGAATATACCATGGACTGCCAAAAGAACCAACAAATTTGTCCTAGAAGAAGTGCAAACAGAGTGCTCCTTGGAAGCAAGAATGGCCAAACTGCATCTTACATATTTCGGGCATGTAGTCAGGAGAGATCAATCCCTGGAGAAGGACATCATGTTTGGGAGAGTGGCACGTCAAAGCAAAAGAGGAAAACCCTCCACCAGATGGATAGACACAGTGTCTGCAACAATGGGCTTAAACATAAATAGGACCGTTTGCTTGGCACAGAATCGGGAGGTGTTTCCATCTGCTGTACATAGGGTCGCTATGAATCGGACTCGACTCGACGGCACCTAACAACAATAACAACTACCCCAAATCTCCCCATGGCACCCTTCTACCTATGAACCCCATTCCCTATCTTAATGATTAGTTTCACTTTAACCAATTTAATGCCTTCTATGACCCGGAGTCTCCCTACATTATCTATCTCCTGGCACATTTTTCCCCTTGTGTCTTTAAACCCTTAGCCTGGTAATACAGCAGAATATTTAAGAGTATGACTGCTGTAAGATAGGCTGGGATTCAAACTCATCTTCTACCACCTACTTAATCTCTTTTGATAATAGTGTACTTGATCTTTAAGATGAAGTTATAATAACAATACCTATTTTGTAGTGCCAAAAAGGATTAAAATAAATACATATGTAATCTATACTTTTTCATGAGTCTTATCTAACAAAATTGCACATTGTGGATATTAGGCTTTGCATTTCTTTTCTACCAATTAATAGAGTAACATCTAACTACAGTGTATACACCTTTAAATACACCTTTAAGCAATAATTACTGGGGAAAATGGAGGCACCAGGGGATGTTTCAATAAACCTGTAAAGGAATTTGGAAAAACTTCAGTTCTTTAGGTGAATTGGTATAAGATTAGTATATTCCCCAGAGGACAGACAGACAAATCTACAGACAGCAGAAGAGTTAAGTAAGCCTTTTAGAAGGAAAAGTACTTTGGATGGGAAGAGAAAATAGAGTCCCAAGAGAAGGGAAAGGTGGGCACACAGCTGTTAGAGAGCAGAGAAGAGAGAAAAGAGAGAAGAATGACAAAGAACAAAGCAAGAAGTGGGAAGATACAGCAGATGCATGTTCCCTCTTGTTGTTGTTAGGTGCCATACACTCATAGTGGACCCTCATATAGTTCAATGGCTGATTGTTTCAGGATTGCCTCAGAAGTGAATTGGCATGTCCTTCTCCCGTTTTTGAGGTGGTAGGAAACAAACTCGGGACCCCAGAGACTGGAGAGTGGCAATCTACCAACTGAGCTAAATCTAAGCCCATATTCCTTCTAGTTCTGTTCAAACTAGGGCATGCCTTGTGTGATGCCAGCCCTGAGCTCCTAACCCTGGCTGCCTAGTGTGATAGGTAAGCCTTAAGAACAGGAACTCAGCCTCCACCTGGAAAAGCCCCTTGTTTAGAAATCTTTTGTGGTTTAGGGTATATGAAGTTTAGGGTCTTTGTTTTGTAAAATGGCTTAATGGACTTATTTGTCATGTTTCAAAAGATAGGGCCAATAGACATAGGCATATCTAAGAATGGTCTGCCTATGTTTATAATCAGGTATCTGTTCATGTTGGATTAGAGGGCGGAGTCCATTAGATCAATGTCCTTGCAATGTCATCAGAGATTAATATACATGGCTTCATTTATAATAGTGGAATACAGGAGTTGTTTTTCATCTCCCTTTCCTCCATTTTGCCTTTAAATATTTCCATCTAGTTACCTAACATGTTCGCCTGCAGAAGTACCATGGTGGCATCTGATCCCATCAGTTCTAGGAAGGTAAGCAGGGTTGGACCTGGTTAGTACTTGGATAGGAGACCACCTGGGAGTAGCAGGTGCTGTAGCCTTGTGAGAAGGACCTGGCAATCCATGCCCCCACTCCAAAAATAAAAGAAAAAAAAAAAAAGAAAAAAATCAGCTATTGAAAATTCTATGAATAGCAGAGAAGCACTGACAATAGTGTTTCATCTGTTGTACATAGGGTAGCTATGAGTCAGACACTGACTCCACAGCACCAAGCAACAACAATAACCTAACATTTTGAAGCCCTAACCCCTGATGTGGTGATATTTGGACATTAGGCCTTTTGAAATTAATCAAGTTTAGATAAAGTAATGAAGTTGGATCCCTCATGATGCATTTAAGCACCTTCATATGAACACACACTAGAGAGTTTACACACTTGCACACACATTCATTCTCATACTCTCTCCCTCACTCTCTCCACCACTTAAGGACACAGGAAAACAGGATGAGAGCCCTTAGAACAAAACCACACTGAGATCTAGTATTTCCAGCCTCACAAACAGTGAGAAAATAAATTTTTGTTATTATTGCATCCTGGGCTGAGTAAAACATGAGGCTTTTGGAAATGCTAAGGGCTGGTATAAAGAAACTTCTGTTCTAGTCCATTTTTCTTTCTGATTAGAAAGGAAAAGTTGAAGTGCAAAAACATCCTAAGCACTAAAAAGAAGGCAATTCTAAATGACATTGCTAGTCATTTGGGTATTAATTGCAATGATAAAAGAAGAGAAAATGAGAATTAAAAGAAAAGGACTTTTCATGGTTTGCCTCCAATCAATATTTCAGGTTACTTCCCTGACCTCTTAAAAATGAGCTACGTTTTGTCTATTAAGACAGATGCAGTTTCTACCCAGTTCTTTGCCCCAGGAAGCTGGCCTATATGGGCACTTTTTCCCAGAACTCTGACTCCCATTAGGTTTGGCCAATGTCAAGCCCCAGCTCAACATTTTTGGAATGAAGAGGTGGGGAATGAGGGATCTGGGTTATTTGCTACCTTTATTCCCCTACCTCCTTTCCTGCAAGCTAATCATGAATTAACTGTGGCTCTCAACCAAAGTTTAGTGCTCCTCTCAAGATGACCCAATAATTCTCCCTCTGGATTTCTAGTTATTGAGCTTCATTTCTTGTGGCCTAGGCAAGTTTGAACTTGGATGCCTTCTAACACTACCCTCCTCTGAACTCTCTAGTGGTTTCCTCTGCATGCTCAACTTTGAAAAATGCCTTTTAGAAAATAACACCTATTCAAACAGTCCTATTTTGAGTGTGCCATTCACTTCCTGTTGGGACCTAGACTGATACACAATTTTTCTCATGCAGTACTCTCTGGTTAGAATATCATTCTTCCCTCTATCTCCCTAGCTAACTTCTAAACATGCTACCAAGCATGCAAAAGTGTCATAGCCCTTCTGTAAGGTTCTCTCTTACTGTGAGAAAATGAATAAAGAATTCACTCAAATTTTTGACTCCAACAGTACTTTACGTTAAAATACACACACACACACATACACACAGACACACACAGAGCAGACATATTGAGGCAGGATAGACAGACAGGAAAATAAAGGAGATATGGAAGGTAGAAGAACCCATACCCTGGGATACGGTTTAAGTTTTGCCAGCTGAGATTCAAGAATTTTGACACAACTAAGAAGAAAACTCTGTGAGGATTGCCTGCATAGAGACATTATTGCTGAGCAATATTTCAAGCAAAAATGTTAAAATAGTAATAGGCCATATTTAAGATCAAAAGGTAAGTGATCTTTGAGTTTCACCATAATTACTACTGTCTCCTCTATAATACTATACATCTCTGTTGTTGTTGTTGTTGTTAGGTGCCATCAAGTGGGGTCCAACTCATAGTGACCCTATATACAACAGAAGGAAACACTCCCCAACATTGTGCCATGAGAAGCACTGTTGACAGTCCTTCTCTGCTGTACATTCAGTTTTCAGTAGCAGATTGTTCCAGGAGTGGATTGCCAGGTCCTTTTCCCTACCCTGAGCACCTGGTATTTCCAGGCAGTCTCTGATCCAAGAACTAACCAGGCTGACCCTGCTTAGCTTCTGAAATCAGGTGGGATGGATCAGATGCTAGGGTGCTATGGCTGCAAACATCCATCTCTAAGAATATCACAAACAAGATTACGAACCATGTTTGCAATCAACATATGCCTAGACAACTTCCTTATGATTAAGTGTAATAAGAATTCCTTTTACCACTTTGACAAGGGACTTATGCATCTTAGTAGTTCTATTTTCCTATCTGTAAACCTGGATGATGTACCTCCTGGACTACCTTACAGTGCTATTTTACTAAAGAGAAGTTCCTTAGATAAAAAGCATAAGGAAACACTTTTACTTAATCTTTTAAATCCTCTAAACAATGGAAATTCTTACCTTGACATTTTTAGACCTATGAGTCTATTTTATGGCACTTCTCTTTCATCTCTAAATCTAAACAATGCACCCTGTAAAGCCACCTTACAATTTCATTTACAAAAGAAAAAGTTCTTTAAGATAGAAAGAACCATTAAACAAGCTCTCATTGTTTTTTGTACTTTGCTTACCCTTTGAACTGCATTGTAAATTACATCCTTTGAGCAATGTGACTTCCAGGTCCACAAAATCATAGATATAGCTATTGTGATGACACTTAAATGTGATTATCTTCCTCTCTGGAGAAGTCCCCACCTATGTCTTAGAGGTGTAGTATTATTCTTTTCTTAGGTGATTCTATCTCTTGAGAAGCCCACATCAATGTCATGGATGTGTAGTACTATTTTCTTAAGCATCTCTCTTTCTCTTTGAAGGCCCATGCTTAAATTCAAAGTGTGTACTGTCCCTTATCTATACATTATAAACTTGGTTTCACTCTGACTGGGCCTTAAATTCTTTTCTGCAGAGCATCCAGGGACAAGGCTACCCCTGAGCGGAGGTCACTAAAGAGGGGAATTCCTCAGGCTACAGGAAGCAGTGCTGGGCTGGGTGTCTCAATGCTGTTGACATTATTGAAATGTAGTACAAGCATCAAAGATGAAGAACAGCACATGATACAAAGAAGGCACTTAATAATCAAGATTAAACTAGTATGAAACAACTTGGAAAGATTGTTTTTTAATATAATTATGTTAATAAAGGTATACACTTTTAAACAGTGAACAGAGGAAGTCTTTAAATAAATTAGCTTAACTATCTTTTCATAATAAAAAAGTATAAAAGACATGAATAATAAAAACCTAATTATCCTTCAGCAAAGTAGTTTTCTGTCCTATATCTTTAAAGTCTTAAATGTCTGGATCATTTAATTATTAAATATTTGGTTTGATAACTCATTTAAAAACTTTAAAAGGAAGCATTTACATGACCACATAAGCAATTAAGTATATTTTTTCAATGTTCAATGGAAAAAAAATCAAGTATTTTGCAGAGAAAACAAAGCTATAATATTCAATGGTAGTTGATGAGTTTTTGTTGTTATTGTTGTTAATGGTTACCAGATAATTCATGAGAAACCTCTTCTAGTGAGTTATAAAGGTCAATCCCTTACAGACTGACATAAATTTCAAGTTCAATTTTAAAAATGATTTTTAATTATTATGATAGGCTACCTAAGGACAACTTCAGATTAAAAGGCCAAAAACCTCAGTTGATTTTTACAGAGAATTTGACTCCTCTCTCAAAAAAAGATGCATTACTTTCCATAAGTGAATAACTAATATATCACTATACTAATATTAGCATCTAAATGTTTCCTTAACATTTGCAATGATTAAAGGCTACTATTAGTATTCTGGTTATAAATTTTGAGTTAATTATCTTCACCGAAATTTTTAGAGAATAATAATAAAGAAAGAGTAGTTAACCTGATATTCACTGAATACCAGAAATCTGTTAGACTTCAGAGGCCTGGTTTGTATGAAAAAACTGTTTTTTAAAACTATTAGATTATTTTATTTCATCAAAGTAAATAAATTTTTGAAAGAAAACATAGCATATTACATAGTATAGTGCAGAAACTATAAAAGATTTCAATCAGATTGGAAAAGCAGATGCCTAATACAATTCCCAATGTATATCAATAATCATTCATTGTTGGTATAGGATGAAAATCCCGTACCTGTATGTTTAGGAACAGAAGTATATCAGATTCAAGATTTTTTTTCTGGATTTTGGAATATTTGTACACACATGAGGCATCTACTCAGGTTGGGGTTTAGCTCAGTTGGTTAAGTGCTTGCTCTACCTGCTCTGAGGACCTGGGTTCAATCCCTAGCACCCCAAATATGGAAGAAGGACCTGGCAGCCCACTCCCCAAACAATCTCAAAAACAATCATCCATCGAAAACCCTACAAATAGCAGAGATGCCATAACAGTGCCAAGCATGGCACAGTGTTGGGGATTGTTTCATTCTGCTGTACATAGGATCACTACCAGTTGGACCCGATTAGATGGCACCTAACAACAACATAACGTATCTGGGAGAGGTGACCCAAATCATATAGAAAATGTATTTATATTTCATGTACCCCATATATATATGTATGCACGTGTGTATGTATGTTATACATACATTGGACTCATTGGACACATTGCAACCCTATATAAACAGAACAAAACACTACCCAACACTGTGCCATGCCTAGCACCATGTCAGTGCTTCTCTGCTATTCATAGGGTTTTCCATGGTTGATTATTTTGGGAGTGGGCTGCTGGGTCATTTTCCTAAGCCTACAGCCCCCAGCGTTCCGAGGCAGTCTTCCATCAAAGTACTAACCAGGCCTGACCCTGCTTAGCTTCTGAGATCAGAAAAGATTGGACATCAGGGCGGTGTGGCTGCAGACATAATGATAATTGTCAAAGGAAGGGAAACAGATACAGGGATATGTGTGTGTGTGTGTGTGTGTGTGTGTGTGTGTGTGTGTGTGTAATTATGTGAGCCTGGATTAAAAACAAGTAAACATGAAAGAATTATCTTCCTATTTCGCCCAAAGCCTGTAATCCAGACTTTGGGACTTATCTGTCAAGCGTCTATTGAGGACACAGGAGAGGCTGGTGTAGTCACACTACAGAGTGTAGAACCACAATGTCAGTCAAAGCATCAGGAATGTGAAGGAGTGCTCAGTCTGCCTCCAACAGGAGGCCACTGGGCTAAATCAAGTGGTTTTACCACTGGAGAATGGAAGAAACAAGATCCTCCCAATAAGAAGCCAGAGAGGAAAAAAACAGAAAAAGGATGCCCCCCAATTCAGCAGCTCTTCACTTATGTGGCTCACTGCAGCATCAATTTTATCAGATTCTTTTTACAGGTAAAAGTCCTCTCTACATTTGCTTCTTTGAAGATAGATTTCATTTCCATTTAAACTTCCTATTTTCCATGTTAAACTTTTATGATGACTAAAAGACATAATACAATTAAATTTGCTACCTTACTAGCCAAACAGTTCTAATCTGACTAATCTAACATTTCAGTTTATTGATACCTTCTTTTAAATTTTTTTCTGTTTAAATGTTTAGAACATTTCTCCCACCATTGTCACACATCAGCTGAATAACGTTGCAGATAGAAAAAAAGAAAATGATAAGCTCAAGTGAAAATAAGAGGGAGGAACATACCTTTAATTTGGATCCATGAGTTATCAATGGAGATTTATTCTGCTTTGGTGGGATATACAGGTCCCATTTTCCATAGTCCCGTTTTTTATATGGGTTTGAAAATGGATTCCAACCATCTGAAAAGATGAAGATCAGTTAAAAATAGCTTATGGGACTGTGAATTTCAATAAAGCATAACATAATGCTTACTTATATAAAATCAAATTGCCTAAAAAATAATTTTTCTAAAGCATTAACCAAAAATAATTTCTAAATCATTAACCAAAAATAATTTGCTAAAGCATTAACCAAAATAAACTAGTAGCCATTTAGAAAAAAAAATAGGCTATTTTGATTGATAAGAAATGCATGTGTAAGTTTGCCTTTTGCTTCTTAAAACTAGAGATTATGACATTTTCAATAGTACTTTCAACTTTAATACTAACAGTAAACAGAATGTAAAGGAAGATAATAGGTCCTTTTTAAACAAACATTATCAACCAACAAAAACTATATGAACAAGAAGAAAGGCATTCTAGGCAATTAGACAAGATACATGCCATGGTAGAACAAATGGAAAATAATTGTAAACATGTAAGGTGTACCCAAATAAAACTGTGACAGAGCTCAGTTAAAATCTAAAGAAATGCCTCAAGTAAGAAAAGTAAGTGTTAAAACACTGGATATGATACAGAAAAGATGGGCTGTAGTTCTAGGAAGGAACCCAAACTGAACAGTAGTAAATCCACTTACATATGAAAATTTAACATATAATAGAGGTGGCATTAAAAATCAGTGAGTAAAGGACACATTATTAAGTAGTGTTGAGATAATTGGATAATTGATTAACCTTATTTTTTAAAAAAAGTAACACTCTATACCTAATAATATACCTCCAAATCATTCATTTGGGAGAAGGACCTGGCAACCCCCTCCCAAAAATCAACCTGCCATTGAAAACCCTATGAACAGCAGAGAAGCACTGACAATAGTGTTTCCCATGTTGTATAGAGGGTCGCTATCAGTCAGATACTGACTCGACAGCACCTAACAACAACAACAAATCATTCATGATTAATATGGCAAATAAAACTACAAAGTGTTTAAGAAGAAAATATACAGAAAAACATTTACAATCTCAGAATTTAATAAGGATTTTTTATATAATACAGAAAAAGCTATAAATTTTTAAGGAAAATTTGGACACTAAGACTGTAAATTTATATTCACAGACAGAATGATATGACAATCCACAAACTGGGTGAATACATGTAAGGAAAAAAGCATACAAATTTTATCAAGAACTCTACTAAGTCAATAAGAAAAAGAAAACGAACCAATAAAAAAGTGGACAAAGAATATATTCAGAGAAAAACTCTTAAATGGCCAATACACATATATAATCATACTCAAACTGACCTGTAATTATGGAATCACAAATTAAAACAAGTACACAACAAAGTATATAGCAACAGTGATGTTGATGGTATAAGTGGCTAAAAACAATTTGGCATTATAGTTATATAAACTGTATAGCTAGACAATTCTATTTCTAGGTAATATCCTAGAGAAATTATATGACAAAACATTTAGAAGTGTTCACTAAAGAATTGTTTGCAATAGTAAAAACTATAAGCAATTAAAATTGAAATAAGCCACAAAATGAGTGAATGTTTTATGGTATAATTTAAAAATGATTATAGAATGGTATAAAATGAGTGGATCAGAGTGAATAGATCAATATATGCACATGTACAAAATATAAAAATTAATTATAAAGGATAAAAGAAGAAAATCACTTATATCAAGTTTAAGAAATATGCAGAAAGTAACATATAAGGAAATGCATATGTTTTAAAACTATTAAAACAGATATGAGAATGTGAAATATCAAATTTTATGGTGATTTGCTCTGGGTAAAGGAAAAGGAAAATAAGAAGATTCAATCATACTACAATATTTTATTTCTTCAGGTGAGAATTGTACACCATATGCTTATAACATCACTCCTAATTTGCTTATGCCTAAAACATTTTGTACTATTGAAAATATTAAGCAGTCTTATGATACAAACTGTGTTGCTGACTGACATTAAATTTTTAACCAAGGAGATATAAAAGAATCAGCAAGCTTGTCTTATGCCATGATTTCCTCCTGCATAGCAAACTGTATCACTCTATGGATTCTAAAGATCATCTCTCTCACCCAGTCTGAAGGAAGGGGGTAAGTGTGGAGCAAGAAATGATATTTAAATATCCTTCTACAAATTTCCCTCCTCTCCATCATGAGGACAAGATGAAAATTTCTGAAGGTAGTTTATCTTTAGAAACAGCACATAGAAACAGCACAATGGAGTCAGTGGTATTATACTTTGCTGCCCATAAAATCTCAAATACATCTCACTTATAAATGATGTGACATTGTTTCACTAAAACACAGAATTTCATCCATAATTAGAGACAAAAAATAACCATAAAGCTTAAAATACAAATATCTGAGCCTGTAACACTTGCTGAATTTCTTTTTACATCAAACAAGATAAATAATAAACTTAAGACAAATCTCAGATCTTTTCCTGGTTAGATTTGAAAATAAAAGGTAAGTTCCTTCCTACATTAAATTTGTGCCTAATAGAGGCCCTGCTCAATAGAAAATTGAAATTAGTGTTCAAAATGAGTTATATGTCAATAACAGGTTATACTAAGTACAGTATGCCAAAATAAATAGTAAAATATATAATGGTATGTCTCTTAGGAATTCAAATATGAATAAGAATTTTTTTTTTTTTACTTTAAAGGAAAAACTTCAGCTGGGTGCAGTGGTAGACACCTGTAATCTGAGGGATTCAGCAGGCAGAGGCAGGACGATGGCAAATTTGAGACCAAAAGCAGTGTGCATAATCTAGCGAGACTCTGTCTCAAAAAAGTAAAGAAAGTGGGCTGAGGGTGCAGCTCACAGGAACAACACTTGCAAAGCATGCAAGCACAAGGCCCTGGGTTCAGTCCCCTGTACCGCAAAAAAAAAAAAAAAAAAAATTCAACCAGACACTATTGTACACACCTGTAATCCCAGCAACTCAGGAGGCTGAGGCAGGAAGATCACAGGTTCAAGGCCAGAGGCAGCATGTGTAATTTAGTGAGACCTTGTGTCAAAATAATATATACATACATACATACATACATAAATGGAGTTGGAGTGTAGCACAGTGGTAGAGCACTTGCCTAGCATATGCAAGACCCTTGGTTCAGCCCAATACTGAGGAAAAACAGAGACAGAAACGTCAATGATATGCAAAATTTATGCAACTAGAGTTATTTAAAAGGACTACTTTCAGTAATGTGAAAATGTTTTTGAGTATCACTTGAACTTCTTTAGCTTGGCATCCTTGGAGAGTTAAGATCTATTTAAACATGAATTAATGTTTGTGTAAGGGCTGGGATTTAGCTCAGTTGGTAGGGCGCTGCGCTGCAGTCTCTGAGGTCCCGAGTTCAATTCCCAGCACCGCAAAAATGGGAGAAGGGCCTGGCAATCCACTCCCAAGGCAATCCCGAAATAGTCAGCCATTGAAAACCCTATGAGGGTCGCTATGAGTCGGATACCGACTCGACAGCACCTAACGACAACAACAACGTTTGTGTAAAGCAAAATACATTTACTATATCATATTTTCTTTTTCTAATATCTTAATGATCTAAAACTGCAAAACACATGTAGTTTATTTGGAATTTTACATTAAAAAAATGGTTATCATCTTCAAGACTTTCATTTTCCTAATGACACTCCTCCTCATGGAAACTCAGATTTTCACTCTCACTGCAGGTAAATTTTTCTTCTTACCAAATATCAACCTTCAAAGCGAGACTTAGAACATCGTCACATGTACCCCTAAAGCAAATCCACTCAATCAATAATCACAAGCAATGTAGAACACAGTAAAGATTTCATATTAGCAAGAGGAAGGTATAAAGCACACACACACACACACACACACACACACACACACACACACACACACAGGTTTCTGCATTAGACAGTTCTCTCCCACATAAATCTCTCCTCAGCTACGCTACCACTGGTCTTTCATGTCCTTGACTTTTTCTCAAATCATTGTTCAGCAATTAATAATAATAACAACATTAATCTTTCCATTTAAAGCATGGTCAACGACCAAGATACTCACTTGTACCATATTGCAGGCATATGAAAGATATTTTTTTCCAGTAAAGCCATTTCTTTCATAATACTGGTTTCACAAAAAACCTAATGAGGTAAGCTTATCTTCATAAAATAAACATATCTCAAGCCTGAAAACCAAATATTTAAAAAAGCTACACATTGGATTTGGATCTGCTCTCATGAACTTAACAGTAGCACTTAAGAAAAAAGGAACTGTCATTAATACAAATTTATATATGATTACAGGAACCAATTGTGAAAGCACACAATAAAAATTGAACATCAAGTGATGGGCAGAAAAATATAAAATAAAACCGGTCTTGGTTTTAAATATAACTGGATTTAGAAAAACACAGAAGGCAAAATAATAGAAGTTCATAGATACATTTTAGGGAAACAGGCATCTTCTGATATAAGTCATGTAATTTATTCTTAAACATAACAGAAGATAAAAGTAACAATATTAATACTAAAAACAAGCTATAAAACACGCTGGAGTACATCTAAAGAGCATACTTTTACAACCAGATTACTCAAAGCCTTTTCTTTTTAATGCAGTATGACTTATATCCTGAGTACATTAGACAGAATTACATTTAATTAAGTATTTAATACAAAATTTTTGTATTGCACCACAGGTCTTAGTGTAGAAGCAAACATAATTTGTCACCACATAATTGTTTGCTTCTCTACAAGCACATTACTATACACTGAGACCTTTCTAGTTTAGTAGTTCTCACATTATAGCTCACATTAGTATCATCGGGGCTTGTTAAAGTAGATTAGTAGTCCCTATTCCGAACAATTTGTTGTTGTTAGGTGCCATCGAGTTGGTATCCGACTCATAGCGACCCTCATGGGATTTTCAATGGCTGACTGTTTCGGGATTGCCTTGGGAGTGGATTGTCAGGCCTTTCTCCCATTTTTGCGGTGCTGGGAATTGAACTCAGGACCTCAGAGACTGCAGTGCAGCGCTCTACCCACTGAGCTAAATCCCAGGATTTACCGACTCGATGGCACCTAACAACAACAACAATTCCGAACAAGTCTGGTTCAGTAAATCTGAGTTGGGTTTAACAATCTGTATTTCTAACAAATTCCCAGGTGACATTGATGCTACTGGCCTCTGGACCACAGTTTAGAAACAACTGCCCAGGTTAAATTGGTGTGTTCAGGTTTATTCTACTGTGGTGTTTGTGAGAGACCTTCTAGATCAAATTAAACTTAAGACTATCAATTAATATCCTAAGTCAAGAGATCAAAGAGATTATGAAATACAAGATATCATTAGTAATGCTTCCAGGCAAATATTGTTGTTGTTGTTGTTAGGTGCCATCGAGTCGGTATCCGACTCATAGCAACCCTCATAGGGTTTTCAATGGCTGACTGTCTCGGGATTGCCTTGGGAGTGGATTGCCAGGTCCTTCTCCCATTTTTACGGTGCTGGGAATTGAACTCGGGACCTCAGAGACTGCAGCACAGCGCTCTACCAACTGAGCTAAATCCCAGCCCCAGGCAAATATTACTAACACAAAATTTAAGATTTGGGATTGATAAGGTATATTGGTTACTTTTGTTACTGGGACCAAAATACCTTAGAAAAATATAATGGAAAGAATCCTTTATCTTTGCTTCATGGTTTCAGAGGCATCAGTCCATCTGGGAAGGGAGGGTGTGACACAGCAAAGCAGTCCACATCATGGATGGACAGGAAACAGAGACAGGGGGCATGAAGGAAGAGGCCAGGGCAAGATAGAGCCCCATGGACATAATCCACACTGAGCTTTTTTCTCCTATTAGGCTCTACCTCCCACCTTTCCCCACCTCCAGATAATGCCATCACATTATGAATCCATCACAGGATTAATCCATTGATTAGGTCAGAGCTCTCATGATCTTTTTGTCTCTGACAATGCCACCACAGACACACCCAAATTGCTTCACTAATCCCCTATGCATCTTTCAGTTCACTCAAACTGACACCCAAAATTAACACTAACACAGGGGCTGTAAAGACATGAAAGATGACCAATGACTCAGAGAATAGATATGAGACAGTAAGCAATTTAAACACATTATTATGAGGGAACAAAAATTGACAATTTTAACATGAAGAAACAAAACATATTAAGACCACCACTCAAAATACTGTTACTAGAGTCTGCAGATAATGTTCTCTATAATATTCTCACCAAGAGATTACTGGGTTAAAAGGTATGGGGTTGACATTATGTTAGGTGCTGTCAAGTCGGTATCCGACTCATAGAGACCCTACGCACAACAGCCGAAACACTATTGTCAGTGCTTCTCTGCTGTTCATAGGGTTTTCAATGGCAGGTTGATTTTTGGGAGTGGGTTGCCAGATCCATCTCCCAAGCCTGCAGCACCTGGTGTTCCCAGGTGGTCTCCCATCCAAGTACTAACCAGGCCTGACCCTGCTTAGCTTCTGAGATAAGATGGGATCTAATGCCACAGGGCTAAGTCTGCAGGCAAGGTATGGGGTAATGATCGCAAAATGAATAAAAAGGCAAAGGCTTTTAATGAGAAAATTTATATTAAAGCTTTTAAATGTTAACATATTAATTCACATTCCTTTCCAATTTCTTACCATAACCTGGGCATTGTCAGGATCAAGGTTAAATACACCCAAACAATGTGTGCTCATTATTCTAGCTTTAGCAAAAACATAAGAACATGTTTCCTGCTTGTATATATTATTTCATTGTAATATTCTACCACATATTTTATGTTTATCAAGTTATAAGTATCTTTATACTTCTAAAGGAAAAATAAGTATTTTATTATTAACAGGCTTAAATTCATCATATTTTAAAATGCAAAAGATTGTATTTTTCCACAGATTCAAAGTTAGCATATGAAATTCAAATCAAGATACAGAAAAGAATTTGTGATACAGTTTAATATGAACTACAAACACATTCAGCACGGGCAATCAAACATTAACTAAGGTCACTGCATCAGGCACACAAACTATGTTTATCTCATACCCCACAACTTTTCTTTTTCTAATGTAATCGTCCCCATATAAATTTATTAAATGCCAGCCTCCTTCAAGTATTCCAAACCTCTTTTATTCACCAGTAGAATATTGCTCTTCATCAGCAGTTAGTCACTTCATTTCTGCAGAACTTTTAGTTTAATACTAATTTTTCTTATACATAGTTGACTTAAGGACTCTAAGGAAGAGTGTTTGTCCAGTGTGAGGCCCTGAATTCACTGGTCAGCACAGTAAAGGAAAAAGGAAAAAAAAAAAAAAAAAAGATCCAGCTTATTGAAAAACTTCCACTTTTCACAAAGATTTCAAAGTTCTGACTAGTGTGGTCAATCCCTGCTATACATGGGCCCTCCTAAGAGTGAGGTAAAATGTCCAGCAAAGGCAGCAGGTTGGGATAATATGAACAGAATGAGAGGCCAAATAGCCAATACCAGCCCCATTTCATCTCAGTGGATGTCACTCATTAAGTCATTAAATGTTTGCAATACCACCTTTTTGAAGTAAGCACCCTTCTTCAACAACACAATGTTATTATTTATTTTAAGCTTCATATCAGGCAGAATTTATGAAGAATTATAAAGCAGTCTGCTTGTAAAGATGGAAGTTTGAAGACATTAGTCATGTCAAGAAAGAATCCAGTCAGAAAACCTAGGACTGGAATTTCCTATGGAATTGTCCTTACCCAGGATAACGAGAGGACCACAACAATATATGGAAGGTTGAAGTCAATAGTCCTTTTTGATATATACACCTGTAATTTTTGATATCCTTCTACTTCTCCTCCAAATAAGTTAGGTACAAAGCACTAATCTTTCTTTACCGTCTATGGGCAGCTTGTTCCCTGGGAATGACTTATTAGGACACTCAGCACTGTCTTAGAGGAAAGTACTATTAACATACATTAATTCAGATCAGGTGTGCTTTTCAAGAACAAACTCTAGAGTACATAAAAGTGCCACAAATTCAGAACAAATGGGAAGTAATACCTCATTATTTAAAAAAAAATCATAGTGTTCAGTCCTATAATATATAGGGTATAGCATTTGGGAAATTAGCAAATAAATCAAAAAATCTAAAGGTTCACTTAATAAACTATTGTGTAAGGAATATATGGAAGGGTTTCATGATCAAAAGAACCATGACTTTAAATGAAACTAAATGTTTATTACAGGAATTACCATTACAGTTTTAATGTAAGAAAGGGAACAATAAATGAATTGGATGTAATTTCTTGTGACTTCAA
This sequence comes from Pedetes capensis, assembly GCA_007922755.1. Lineage (NCBI taxonomy): Eukaryota > Metazoa > Chordata > Mammalia > Rodentia > Pedetidae > Pedetes > Pedetes capensis. The sequence goes on from VMDO01017589.1 coordinate 16,690, forward strand.
AAAGCATAAAAGTATAAGGCAAAACTTAAGTAGAAATAATGAACTACCCAGGTATTATGGTGCACACCTCTAGGTCCAGTGACTCAGCAGGCTGAGGCAGGAGGGTTCCAAGTTCAAGGCCAGAGGCAGACTGTGTAATTTGGCAAGAATCTGTCTCAGAATAAAAAATTTAAAAATGGACTGGGGATGCACTTGCAAAATATGTGTGAGACTCTAGGCTCAATCCCCAAATACAGCAAAAAAAAAAAAAAAAAAAAAAAGAAAGGAAGGAAGAAGAAAGGAAGGAAGGGAGGAAAAAAGGAAAAAAGAAAGGAGAAAAAGGGAGGGAAAAGAAAAAAGAAAAGAAGGAATTATGCATGTGGAGAGGGACCTTTAGATTTTAACTATAGCACCAGGTAAAAAAATTCATAGAATTAGAAAATTTAAACAAAAAGTCAAATAAATGAACCTATTTGCCTATCAAAAGTGGTATATGAGAGAAATATGAATCTAGACTGAACATAAAGTATTGTTAATTTGCATAATAGTAGATATGTGAAAAATGTCTAATAATAAGTATATAAAAATGATAAAATGCTATGTTTTCTGAAATTTGCTTTAAAATACTTCAAGGAAAATATTGAATATAATGAGGCAGGGGAACAAATAAAACAAAATTGGCAAAATATTTATAATGTATAATCTGGATTATAGCTACATTGAACTTCATCTTTATTTTTCCAGGATCATGAAAATTTCATAATAAAAACTTAAAAACTCATGTAACATGCAATCTGTACACAAATATTTATACAAATCTCTTTCCTTGCTATCAATCATAAAAAGTGATACTATCAGGCAAAGGATATAAGGTTTTAATGTGTTTATGGTTCTAAATATAGATAAAAAATACTTATACATGTTGTTGTTGTTGTTAGGTGTTGTAGAGTCGGTATCCGACTCATAGCGACCCTCTGTACAACAAGGGAAACACTATTGTCAGTGTTTCTCTGCTATTCATAGGGTTTTCAATGGCAAACTGATTTTTGGGAGGGGATTGCCAGGTCCTTCTCCCAAGCCTACAGCTTCTGGTGATCCCAGGCGGTCTCCTATCCAGGTACTAACCAGGCCAGACCTTGCTTAGCTTGGATCAGATGCCACAGGGCTATGGCTGCAGACTAAATATAGATAAAAAATACTTACACATAGGCAATTTTAATTCATAGCCCAACCTGCAGCATATAAGAATGTTCAACTACTCAGATCCTCATCAACATCAAGGATTGTCATTTTAATAACAAAGCAACCCTGCCTTGTTCAACCAGGGTTCACTAAGAGAATTAAGCCAAAGGCCCTAAGGATCCATTGCATGCAATAAATTAACTTCTTCAGTGCATCTAGAATACTTTTTATGTACAGTCCTTGGAAGAATTTAGAAAATAGGCATCCACATCATTTTCTGTGTTCTATGGATCCAATGCAGAACCAGCATAAGAGGTTGCCTCTCATTATTTTTCTGACTATAACTGATACCTTTTGATACACTCTGTTCATTTCTTTATAAAATAGGCTAGACTTGTAACTTTGATAATTCTCTTTAACCCTATTATAATTTAGAAGAAATCAAATGGTAGGTATTATGCTCTTTTTAAAATTTCCTTTTAAATGTTTTTCATGAATTCCTAGTTTTATTGAAATGAATTTCATACTGTAGCTTGCTTTGGGGCTTAATACAATGACAACCAAACCATTTATTTACCAACCCATTTACTTTTAACAGTCAAAACCATTCAATTATTTCAAAATACATTTTAAGGAGAATTCCAACATAGAAGCGATATGACAACTGCAAAAGCAAAGCTTCTTTGCTTGAAGTGCCTCAACATGATTGGGTCTCCTCCTCATCCCTTAACCTCCCTCTCTGAGCACAACACACAAAACTCAGTTCTTCAAAGTTGAGAACAGGTTGGTGGTTACCATTCTACCAGGACCAAGGAAGGGTAGTAGCTGGAGGGATGGGGAGAGGATGATCAATGGGTACTAAGTTATAGTTAGGTAAGAGCAAGAACTTGTAGTGTGCTATTACACAGTAGGGTGATTATGTTGTTGTTGTTGTTGTTCTTAGGTGCCATCAGGTCAGGTCTAACTCATAGAGACCTTACATACAGCAGAACTAAATACTCACCGATTCACAATCTTATTCATGCTTAAACCTACTGCTGCAGACACTGTGAGTCCATTTAGTAAAGGGTTTTCCTTTTTTTCACTGGCCTGCCACTCTCCCAAACATTATGTCTTTCTCCAGGGATTGGTCTCTCCTGACTACATTTCCAAAATACATAAGACACAGTCTAGCCATCCTTGCTTCCAAGGAGCACTCTGGTTGTACTTCTAGGACAGATGTGTTGGTTCTTTTGGCAGTCCATGGTATATTCAATAATAGTCTCCAGCACTATAATTCGAAAGCATCAATTCTTCTCCTGCCTCCTTGTTCAATGTCCAGCTTTCATAACCATATGATGTGAATGAAAATACCATGACATGAGTCAGGCACACTTTCATCTTCAATGTGACATCTTTTCAACAAATTGAAGAGATCCTTTGCCATCGCTTTTCCCAAAGCAATATGTCTTTTGATTTCTTGACTGCTGCTTCCACAGGCATTGATTATAGAACCAAGTAAAGCCAAATCATGGACAACCTCAATCTTTTCTCCATTTACTGTGAAGTTGCATACTGACTCAGTTATAAGAACTTTTGTTAACATTTAGTCACAATCATGACATCAAAGACATCATTCATGAAGAAAGCAAAATTTTATTAAAACAAAAAAAAGAAAAGACCAAATGACATGTCAAAATAGACTCGAAAAGTTGCCCTTGAAAATAGAGCAGCTAAAGTAAAAAGAAGACATGAAGTTAAGGAACTAAACAGAAGATCTCAAACAACACCTCAAGAAGACAAAATCAAATATCATAATGACATGTGCAAAAAGCTGGAAACAGAAAACCAAAAGGGAAGACCACACTCTGTTTCTCAAGCTTAAGGAATTGAAGAAAAACTTCAAGCCTTGAGTGGCAATAGTGAAAGATTCTATAGGGAAAATATCGCATGATGCAGGAAACATCAAAAGAAAATGGAAATAATACAGAGTCATTATGATACAAAAAAGAATTAGTGGATGGCCAACCATTTGAAGAGGTTGCAGATGGTGAAGAATCAATGGTATTGAAGGACGAAGTGGAAGCTCCCTTGAAGGAACTGTCAAAACACAAGGCTCCAGGAACTGATGGAATACCAATAGAGATGTTTCAACAAACAGATGCAGCACCGGAGGTGCTAACATGTTTATGCCAACCAATTTGGAAAACAGCTACCTGGCTAACTGACTAGAAGAGATCCATATTTGTGCCTATTCCCAAAAAAGGGGATCCAACTGAATATGGAAACTATCGAACAATATCATTCATATCACATGCAAGCAAAATTTTAGTTAAGATCATTCAAAAGTGACTGCAGCACTATATAGAAAGGGAACTGTTGAAAACTCCAGCCAGATTCAGAAGAGGATGGGGACCCAGGGACATCATTGCTGACATGGGTAGAGTTCAGTGCACTGATGGGTATTAGCTGAAAGCAGAGAATATCAGAAAGATTCCTATATATGTTTCATTGACAATACAAAGTGTCATTATAGATAACAATAATGTACTATACATTTTTTAAAGATAGAAGAAAGGGTTTTAAATGTTTTCACCCTAAAGAAGTGATAAATATTTAAGGAGATATTTTTAACCTGATTTAAATGTTATATAATATATACATGTGTATCAAAATATTTGATGGTTACCCATTCATATATGAAATTTTTTGTTTCTGTAAGTCAATAAATGAATTTAAATACACACAGATACACCGAGCGTTTCAGTGTATAATCATTGTAGATATTCCACATATCCCTTAAAATATGTAATCTCATTTTGTTTGAATTATTCTTTTCAGTTCACTTGATACATTGCAAACTAAGGGTATATTAAACTGTATGATAACATCTGATCTGAACATTTATCCAATTTCAATCAACACTTGCCATCTAAACTTAACCAAAGCTAAACATTATTTGAGACCCAAAAATAATGACACTCACTATTGTTGTGACTTATGCTACAATACTGATCTTTGAGCCTTCTTCCCGGTTGTTATAAACTGAATGTCTACGTCCCTTCAGAACTGGTATGTTGAAATTCTACCCCTGCCACAGTGATAGTATTAGTAAGTAAAGCTTTCAGGAAGGTGATGAAGTCATGAGAATGGACCCTTCATGGATAGGATACTGCTCATATAAAAGGGACTTATAAAGCTTGTTCATTCACTACTGTCTACTACAGCACATAAGAAATCAACATTCCACAACCCTGTAGGTTCCCCACCAGGACCCAACCATGCTGGCATGCTGATCTTGGGCTTCTAGCCTTCAAAACTATGTATGAGAAATAAAATTCTATCACCTATAAACCACTCAGTGTGTGGTACTTAGTTACAGCAGCCCAAACTGACTATGACACACAAGTTGGGTTTTGGTCTGAATTTGACCATCCTTTTAATTTGTAATACTTCAGTTACAGTAAAGCAGAGGAAAACTAATTGTTAAAGTTGGAAAGAGATACATTATTTGCTTAGAAAGGACATACAAAGGGATAGGCAGGTGAAGAAATGGGAGAGAGATGCTAATGCAATTCAGTGGCTATAATCAGAGGCAGCCACAGGCATCCTATGGGCTAAAAAGGCTCTGATGTATGTTTTCACTGACCAGCGCACTGAACTCTACCCATGTCAGTAATCATTTGGAGCCCAGTAGGGGGTCTCCTTTTAGATAAGGCACACATTCTATTTTACTATTACATGTTGTGTCACTATTGGCTGCAATTTAACCGACTTCTACTTCCTTGGCTTCAGCATGGATAAGAGGGTAGGAGCACGTCTCTGTACCATGAAACACAATCTTTGATCTTAAAATGTTCCACTTCAACCAATCTATAGTGTGGGGACATGGGAGGTACTTATAGTAATCAGGAAATCAATTATATAGACCTCCTCCTAATCTTCTATCCACTTGTAAAAATATACCGAAGATGTTTAAGTAATGTTTACTAAGATGGCTAGCAATGTAACAGAAATAAATTCATGTCTATGGTCAACTAATTTTCAAAAAGGATGAATAATACCTTTAAACAAGGAAAGAGTAGTATTTTCAACAAATAGTTCTAAGAAAACTAGATCTCTGCATAGAAAAGAAGAAATGTGAACCCTTATCTTAAATATATATGAAAGTAATTTAAAATAGATCAAAGAGCTAGATTTAATAGCTAAAACTATAAAACATTTAGAATAAAGCAGAAGGTAAATCTTTCCAACTTTAGTTCTTATAGCAGAAGTAACAAAAGAAAAAAATGATAAATCAGACTTCTTTAAAATTAAAATATTGTACATCAAAGGACACTATAAAATGACAAGCCAAGCGTGGTGGCACACAACTGCCTGTAATCCTAGCATCTCAGGAGGTGGAGGCAGGAGGACCAAAAGTTCAAGACCAGGGGCAGTCTGCATACTTTAGTGAGACCCTATCTCAAAAAGTAACAAAAAATGGGCTGGGGGTACAGCTCAGAGGTCCAGCACTTGCAAAGCATGCAAGCATGAGGCCCTGGGTTCAACCCTCAGTACCACAAAAAGATAAAACATGAATAAAAAAGATAAAAAATAAAGTGACAAGACAACCTAGAAAGTGGAAGAAAATGTTTATAAATAAAATGTGATTCATCAAGAATATTTACAATTCAATAATAAAAACAAGACCCATTTCATTAAATAATCAAAGAATCTGAATACACATTTCCACAAAGACGATGCAGAAATGGTCAAGAAACATACAAAAGGATACTCAATATCACAAGTCATTTTCAAATTACATAAGATACCATCCATCATGAACTAGAATGGCTATAGTCAAAAAGATGGATGACAAGTGTCATTGAATGTGAGGAGACATGAAACTTTATACTCTGCTAGTGAATATGTAAAACAATGCAACCACTTTGGAAAATAGTCTAGAAGTTTCTCAAAAGCTAAAGACAGATGTATCAGTAGACTCAGCAATTCCACTGCAGCTTATATATACTCTAGTTAAATGAAAACATGTGTCCACATAAGAACTTGTATACGAATGTTTATAACAGAATTACCATAATCAAAGGGTGAAAACAACCCAAATAAAATGTTTTGTGCAATGGAATACAGTTTGTGTATAAAAAGGAATGCAATATTTATACATACTAAAACATGGAACCTAGTGAAGATTAAGTGATAGAAGTCAATCACAAAAGACTACATATTACATACATATATATATATATATATATACATATATATATACATATATATATATATATATGTCACATATGAAATAATGAGGGTAGCCAAATTTAAGAAGCAGAAAGTAGATAAATTATCATGTAAGGCTGGAAAAATTGTAAGATGAGAGCTAGGGTACATGGAGTTTCTTTTGAGGTCATGAGAATACTCTAAAATTGATTGTGGTGATGGTTGAACAATTCTGTTTTTATTATACTAAAAACTGTGGTACTCTGTACTTTAAATGGGTGAACTCTATGCGATGTGAATTATATCTCAATAAAGCTGTTAAAAATTTTAAATTTTGTAAAAGTCAGGTGAACTTTATTTGTTCACTTATATCGATCTTTGCCCTAGTCCAAAATCAAGTTCTCTCAGACTTATTGTAAAGGAAAAGACCACATGGGGAGGCATATAAAATTTTAATGCTGAGAAGATAGCTTGCTCAGTGCTCAGTCAGTAGAATAAAAAGCCAAGCTGGATAGCTGAAGACATCTTTGAAGTAAAATGATAAGTAAAAAAACTTTAAAGGCCTGCAAAGGTAGAACAACATGACCATATTAGTAACTAAGGCAAAAACAGGCTTTTAAACAAACAAAAATATATTATCTTCTCCTTCCAGAGCCCAGAGAAGGAGCAGCTCTATAGGTATTTACCAACACAGGCATACAAAGCTTAAGGTGATGATGTGAGAACTTATGTTGCACTCTTTAAGGAACACAAATCTAAAGACTACCAAAAAATATATTCCCTTTTAAAAAATGCCTTGTGCAGAGACTGTCTCAAAAATAATGACACAAGAATATAGACTCTTATTGTGATAGAAAAAAGCAATAAAATCATTACAATAACAAAAAATAGGATGACCTGGTGAAAATGATTGCAGTAGCAGTGGTTATGGATTGTCCTTAGTGCTTGACATTCAGTATCTAATTCAATTATCTCCAAAGTCCTATAAAGTATTACAATTTCCATTTGATGGATGATGAAGCAGCTTCAAATAGGGAGAGTTGCCAAGCCCAAGTCCCAGAGCTACTAAGACAGAGCGAGGGTTTAAATTATGTTAGTGTGACTCTTGCTTCTGTCTGTGTGCTCTGATCCTCTATGGCACACATAAAACAGTCCAGATTGACTCCAGCTTCTACCTACACTAGAAATGTAGACAACATTTTTCTTAGTCATTTTGGTCTACTATAAAAGACACAAAACACTGGGTCCCTTAAAAAATAAATATAAGATGTGAACAAAAACTATGGTGAATGTTTAAATTTTTTAAAAACATGTCTTATAGCAAAAGATGCATTGCTATTAATCTCTCTCAAAATACTTCCCCTGGCTTCAAGCACATTTATCTCATTGTTCTTGCCACTTTCTGAAGTAGTTCTGGATGTCTTCTTTTGTGAGTGTCTTTAGTTTCATCCTCCATCATTAGTAATTGCTTCTGGTATGGCAATTTCTGTTGAATACAAACATTATGGTATATCCCAATCCACCTTATTCACTGGATCTGGCACCATGCATCTGTGTCTCTTCCCAAAAGTTCAAATGATCATGAAAGGTAAATGTTTTGAAGCAATTCATGGCATCAAGATAGCCAAGACAGTACAGCTAAGACATCATGAAAGAGGACTTCCATAACTTATTCCAAAAGTGGCAAGAATGAAAGCCTAAGTGTGTTCAAGGACAGAATATTTTGAGGGAGATTATTGACAATGTGTCTTTTTACTGTAACACATTTATTTAAAACATTAACCACATTTTTTATCTCATCTTGTACTTCTCACAGTTCTAGAGGCTTTAATACAAGATCAGGGTGACAAAATGGCCACGTTCTTGGTGAGGGTTCTCTTCCCAGCATGTAGAGAACAGTTTTCATCTTGTTTCCTCACAAGGTAGAGGGAAAAATCATTGCTCATGCATCTCTTCTTTTAAACACACTAACCCCATTCATTAGGGCTCTCGCCTCAAGATCTAATTGCCTCCCAAAGACCTCAACTCCAAATACTACTACACAGGACAAATGCAAACATATGAAATTGTGGGGAAACACAAATTCAGTCTATAGCAGGCTCTTAACTAGATTTTATATTTGCACAATTAATTAATACTAGTCTCCTAGAGTATGTTTTAGAAACATGTTTTGAATGTAGTTTTTTTCGTAGAAAATCCCAACAAGCCCTCCAGCCTTCAAAATGTTAGGTAAGTCTATACAGCTACATGAGAAAGAATTGTATGAGAATATCAAAACACAGGGCTCCCTGGACCACACTGCCAAAACAAGTCACCATTCCTAGCCAAGTAAGTGACAGGGTATGTGATCCAGGCTACTTTCTGGACATTCAACCTTAAATGTTAATAAGTGCTTTGTTAGTATTTACAGCATGCCTTGCATTAATGTTGGTGTATGGCCCAATGGAAGATAATCACAAAAATAAAAGAATGACAGGGAAAAAGAGAAAGAAAGAAAGAAAGAAAGAAAGAAAGAAAGAAAGAAAGAAAGAAAGAAAGAGGGGGAAGGGAGGGAGGGAGGGAAAGAAAGAGAGAAAGAAAGTTAGGTAGGTAGGTAGGTTACTTTCCTTTCTTGAGTAGCTTCCAGTATCTCCCCAGAGCATTAAACTCACATACTTGCAGCAGACAGAAGTTTTCTTTACCACAGAGAAAATAGTCATACAGACAGAAGTCCCTCAGCTCCCTCCTTTCAAAAATACAAACTGATTCATGATACCCTCTTTCTTTCTTTCCCTTTAGTCTCCAAGGAAGGGGGTTCTTTTCTCTTATTCAAGGCTAATTCTTTGACTCTATTATTTTCCTTTCATCTTTATTTAACTGTTTTCTACTACTCGGATATTTTTGAAAATTCTCTCTATTCAGGGTCTTAATTTTCAACATTGAAATCTAATGAGGTGATATATTTGCTGAAATAATTTCAATAGTGATGAAACAAATCTTCATTTGCATCCAAGTCACTCTGGTTATCCTGTCATTAACAGCCCAGTTTCTTGAATTCTACCTCCTCTTCCTTATATCTGTTCAGACTCTAAAATGTTTCAGCAATACTGCGGAAAAGGTCACATATGACCTAAAAATTGGTAGTCCCAATTTATCTTTTCAGACTTCAGTTTTCAGGAGTTTTCAGTCATTCCTCCTTGGGCTTCAAGTGATAACTACTCAGTTCAATCTCTTAAGCCACAACAGTGAACACTGGTAAGAAAAAAAAAAAGAAAAAATGCATTTGAAAGCTATCTCAAGTGTTACCACTTGAAGAACCAGTGTTTTGTTTCTAGAGGTGGCAAACAGAAATAAATTATTGTTTGGGTGGTTTCTTTGGAAGGAAAGAAAATATAAAGAAGAGGGGAGAAGAGAAGATAAAGAAACTGGAAGGGCTCAGCAGCATCTTTTGCTGCAGAAAGATCAAGTATGGAAAGTTATTTATATAAAAAAAAAGAAGTAAAAAATTTAATGGGGAATGCTCGTGCACAAGGATACTATTCTCTACAACTATTTTTGTTTCTGATTACAAAAGAAATACCTACTCCATACAGAAAAAAATGTATATACAGATAATTTTAAAAGCATATTAAAACACAGCAATCCTCCTCTATATTATTAATACCTTAGTAAAATATCTTCTCATTTTAGCCATATATTTATATATGCATACGTTTTATATAAGAATTACAGTATATATGTATACACATATACATTTGTTATCTTATAATTTCATAAGCTTTTATCATATACTACATAATTAGCATCATTCATATCAATACATATTCATTTCTCACAGTAGTTTCCCAACTTGGCTACTTTCAAAAGTTAGGAAACAACAGAATCCACCACGTGGAGAGTGTTGAATCAGATTAAGGAGTGGCTGTACTTTATAAAGCCTCCAACTTTTTTGCTATCCACACACAGATCCAGTAACCAATCATTTGCAATATTGTATTATAAATATGAGTTAGAATTGAAAGAGGAATAATTTCTCATTTTCTAATATATTTAAGGAAAAAGAGCTAGGATCAAAACTTAATATATGCAGAGAAGAAGGAAGCACCAAGGCAAAGGCTGGCAGGAGAAAGGAAGTAAACAGATTTACAATATTAAGGCAAAAGAGAAAAGGGGTTCAACACATGTGATTGTGACAGCAATTTCCTCCACTGACTTTTACAAACAGAGGGAAAGAGTGAATGTGAATACAGAGATCTTTTCAGGGAAAAGGTTTGGAAGTTGAAATTTTTTCATTTCTGCTGGCTTCTATTTCCTCTGAAAAGTCTGGGCAAATATTATGCTCAAAGAGGAGAAGGAATTATGGGAAGAAATATGGGAGGAATTATGAAGGGAGTGATGAAGCTGAAAGAGCCACTATAAGGAGTGGAAAAAGAAGTGTTCAGAAGTGTGCAAAGGATTTCTGTGAAGCATGGATAGCCAAGAAACTTAAAAAGTAGCAGTTCACATGGATGTGTGGTATTCCTCATGGTATCAAGCATCTGTGCAGGGGCAGAACAATTAGGCATTTTGATGTATCCAATACTGAAGATTTACAGAGGAAGTATGGTGGAAAGTGAAGGTTCAAAAGAGATGAAGCACTAAAGGAGAGACCATGGGGTCTGGAGTAGGATGAAAGAGAAATACTCATGTCACAAAATGCTGTGGATCTGGAGCTCTCATCAGTCTGGAGTACCTGGCATCAAGGAGTTCAGAACAGAAAAAGGTTGGCATGGAGATGTTTGTGCCTTTTACAAAATAAAGTTAGATAATGCTGTCCAATAATTTTCCCTAATTGCTCAACGGTAGCCCCAGGACTCACCAAAAATATCTTTGTATTCCATCTCTTTTATCAAGACCTCTAAAAATCATAGCTGCTCTGGAAGATCCACAAATTCATGAGTGAGAAATGAATGCTAAATATTGTTACACACTAAATTTGGGGATAGTGTGTTATGCAGAATTACCATGGCTATGGCTAATTTGGACACTAAGTAAGAGCAATCACTTTCCAAGGAGCATAAACTATCTATGTTAATTTGTTATCCTGTCTAACTATAAGCTACCTGAATGGAGGGATCAAGTTTTATCCATCTTGATATCCCAACACCTATAACAGAACCTCCCACATAATAGGCATTCAAGAAGTATTTACTTAAATAATAAACTTTAAAGTGTTATGCCAAATCAAAATCATATTAAACTATCTTGTTCTTCTCAGGTGCTGTGGAGTCAGTATATAACTCATAGTGACCCTACATACAACAGATCAAACACTATAGTCAGTGCTTTTCTGGTATTCATAGGGTTTACGATGGCAGATTGTATCTCTAGAGTGGGTTGCAGGGTCCTTCTCCCAAGCCTACAGCACCTGGTCTTCCCACAGGGTCTCCGATCCAAGTACTAAGCAGGCCAGACCCTGCTTAGCTTCCAAGATCTGAGGGGATCAGAGGCCATGGTGGTACAGCTGCAGGCCATTAAACTAACTTGGCAGCTGGAAATTTAATAAAAAAGAGTGTTAACCAAAAAGTCTTTTTTAAAATTTATTTACAAGTGATCATAAGTAGTATTTTCTTAAGTCTCCACTATACACAAAGAAAGCTGGGATTTAGCTCAATGGGTAGAGCACTGCGCTGCAGTCTCTGAGGTCCTGAGTTCAATTCCCAGCACCGCAAAAATGGGAGAAGGACCTGGCAATCCACTCCCAAGGCAATCCCGAAACAGTCAGCCATTGAAAACCCTATGAGGGTCGCTATGAGTCGGATTCTGACTCGAAGGCACCTAACAACAACAACAACAACATACACAAAAAGCCTGCAGCCATAGCCCTGTGGCATCCGATCTCGTCAGATCTTGGAAGCTAAGCAGGGTCAGGCCTGGTTAGTACTTGCATGGGAGACAGCCTAGGAACACCAGGTGCTGTAGGCTTGGGGGCAGGACCCAACAACCTACCCCCCAAAATCAATCCACCATTGAAAATCCTATGAACAGCAGAGAAGCACTGACACTAGTATTTGGCCTGTTGTACATAGGATCTCTCTGAGTCGGATACCCACCGGCACCTAACAACAACAACATACACAAACAGGGCCTGTAACTGTACCACTTTGGCATCAGATCCTGTCAGATCTTGGAAGCTAAGCAGGGTGCGGCGTGGTTAGTACTTGGATGGGAGACTGTCTGGGAACACCAGTTGCTGTAGATGTGGGAGAAGGTCCCAGCAACCCACTCCCAAAAATCAATCCACCACTGAAAACCCTATGAATAGTGGAGTAGCACAATTTGTGTTTGGTTTATTGTACATAGGGTTACTATGAGTCAGACATGGACTCAACGGCACCTAACAATAATATACATAAAGATTATAAGAATTATCTCTAATTTATGAAATAACATAAATGACTAAAAAGCACAAAAATCTAGGTGGTTAGTTTTTGTTACTCTTTCGTTTTAATATGGATCACTTAAGTTACATAGATAAAAACCAAAATTATAGTAATTTTAGAAGTCTAATGACATGAATATATTTATTTCTATTTTAAGATAGATATTAATGCTCTCATTTATGTCCTAAATTCCAAAAATACTATGTATAATATGTATAATTCATACAATCTATATAAATTAGAAATACAGCATTATGTATATTTGCTCAGTGTATTAAATGTTACCACTCAACAAAAAGATTTTCTAAAATGCTAACTAGGCACAAAATGTCTAATTATCCATATTTAAACACTACTATCATCTAAAAAGACCTCTATATGTGATTTCCACATTTAGAACACATACAGAACATAATTCATTAGGTTATGGTCCTCCTTTTCCGAAATCTAAAATCCAAGAAAATTGAATCACTTTTAAATGAACCAATGTGTTTATTAGATCTGTGGGGTGTAAGAAAACTTCAATTGCTGCTCTGTGTCATGCTGATATAAGCATAAACTCTCAGGTTAAACTTCTCTCTTTGTAGTACAAGTTTCAATTTGGATTTTAAAAAGCTTGAGGCCATCAATTTTCACATCTTGTCCCACTCCCATTTCAGAAATCAGAAACCCAATTTCAGAAAATACTGGCAAGTTATGTGAAGGCTTAACATGTTCAAGAATAAATCCAACTGCCATTAAGGCAATTCTATTTTTAAAAAATTTAACTATTTACTGTTACCACGTTTTCTACTTTTAGTAGCCACTAATTTAAAGTAAAACAAAGTGAATAATTTTTTTAAGTATTCCACTGATAAAACCCATAAGTGACATGTTGTTCTTATGTTCTTACGTCTAACAACCTCCTAACAGCCTGCCAGAATTTGCCTTCTCATCTCACATACCATCAATTTCCTATCAATGTAAGGCTAGGCTACTGTACAACTTTTTAAAATGGCCAAGCATCCCTCAACTTCTTTTGACCACTGACTGTGTGTTACCCTACAAATGTCATCCAAATTGAGTATCCATTCTCCAAAATGCTTGTGACAACATTGATTCAGATTTAGGACTTATTTCAGCTTTTGGAATATGTACATATACAATAAGATATTGTAGAGACAAGACTAAATTTAAATATGAAATTCATTTATCTTTCATATGTACCTTGTACAGATACCCAAAAGGTATTTTTATACCATAAATTTTTAATAATTTTGTGTATGAAACTTTGTTACATGATGTGGAATTTTCTGTCTGTAAGAGGATCACTATGAGTTGAACCCACCTTTACTGAACCTAACAACAATAACAACAACAATAGTATATTGGGCCTCTGGTTTTGGATTTTGGAATGTTTCAGGTTTAAGATTTTTGGATTAGAGATGCTCAACCTATAAAGGTAATATTCTAAAGAGAAAGAAATATCTGTTTTTTTCTGTGCCAGCCCCTTTTCCCTACAGAGCACAGAGAGTCTTTCACAACCACAAAGAACACTGCCCTACCAAGGACCATATGGAATTCAAACTCTCTGACATTAAAGAAACAGTCAACACCAAGGTCATACGTACATCTTCTCATTCCTAACCCTGTGTATGCATATGTCTTCTCAAAATCCTTCTTATTAAAAAATGAACAAACTACATCACAGATGTAGCACTATAAATCAAGTAAGACAGGGACAGCTAGATACAGAAATTAAGATAGGTATCTCTCTCACACTGGTATTGGATCAGGCACACATAAGCAAATCAATAGATGTGCATTTAATAATTACCAGAACTATTATTTTATAGTTACATGAAAATGTGCATGTTTAAAATGATAACAGTCTTTCAAACATAAAGTATGCACTAAATGTTTAGTAATCAACTCATATTATTATTAGACCTTATCTTACCAGAATGAATATATCTAAACTAATTTCATAAAAGTACCAGAACCATGAGACACAATTTTAAATTATGGAAACCCTGTTTTTGAAAAACTAGATTAATCAATATGATTCCTTTTACTGCCTTTCTTTCCTATGATACACATTACAGTTATTATCTATAAACAAAATTAAGTCGCACTAACATAACTCAATTGCCTACCAAATATCTCCTCTGTTGTACTAAGATAACACACTCAAAAGTCAGGTGCTTCCCCTATAATATCTACCAACAATATCTACAATATCTACCAATACACACACACACACACACACACACACACACACACACACTTTGTTTATAGCAACACGAAGTTTATTGTGTTGCATGTTTGTACATTTAAAATAAGTGAAATTGCACTAACCTTATAGTGTACAACTTGATTCCTACCTTTCTCCTTGCCCTGTTTAACTCATCATCAGGTCACATCACACAACAAGAAAATAAAACTTCTCAAAGCTTCCTTCAAGAGTAGTGTCAAAATCACTTTGAAAGGTAAAACTCATGAAGTATCTACAAACCAGTGAAACAGCATGCTAGAGATATGACTAAATAAGTGTGCATTAAAATAGTAGTAGTCAAGTTAAAAAAATGTTATCTTAGTGAAATAAATGTGGATTCTTCAAATACTATGAAACTAAGAAAGAAAGGATATAAGCATAAATGTGACTTCTTTTTCAAGTCAGAAGACTTCCTCAAATTTTCATGCTGTACAACACAAAATTAAAGGCCATAGATCATTTTATATATATTTTATTATACATCTTCAAATGCGGACATTTCATGATTCTACTTTCATTCTTTAATACTGTTACAGTGACTTGTAAAAAAGAAACACAGAAACATTTGGTGGTAAACCTGAATACCATAAGAAGAGAATATTCTACCCTAGTAAAGTATAAGAATAGCTTTATCAATGTGATAGTTAATCAAGATTATCAATTTAATTGGATCCAGAGTGCTGAAAAGATTAGTAAACCACACTTTGGGTATATTGTGCATGTGTTTGGAGAGAGAATTAAATGAAGTAGAAGATGTACCCTGAATGTGGGCAAAACCATCCAATGGGCTGGGGTCTATATGGATTCAAAGGGGAAGAAGAAGCCTGAAAGCACAGTGAATCTCTCTTCTGTATCCTGTCCACCATGAAGTGAATAGCTGCCTTCTCTACACCCGCCTGCCTCCATGATACATAGTCTTACCTCCATGGACTGAAATCTCTGAAACCATAAGCCAAAATAAGTCTTTGCTTCTAAGTTGTTTATGTCAAATATTTTATCACAGTGATGAGAAGTCTAAAAACAGAAAATTGGCACCAGAGAAGTGAAAATTCTGCCATGACCAAATCTGAGCAGGTGGTTTCTAAACCCTTGGAACTGGTTTATAGGAGGAATTTGGAAGAGTTTAGAGATGCAGGTTAGAGAAGCCCTAGAATGTTATAAGCAGAGCTTAGTGAGTGATTCTGGTGGGAGCTCAGCAGACTAGGAAGTCCAAAGAAATATGGACAGTAAAAAATATGCTCATGAGGTATCAGATAGGAACAAGGATTCTATTGGAGCCTAGAATAGAGGACATTCATGTTACATGTTGGCAAAAAACTTATCTACATTTGGTTCATGTATAGAGACCTTGCGGTAGGCTTAGTTGAAAGGTGACGAACTAATGAATCTGGCAGAGGAAATTTCAAATTGGTCCAACATTTGGGCTGCTTTTAACTTGGTTTACTGTAAGAATTGGGATCAAAAAGCAGAGCAAAAAGACTTGAAAAACTTGGTGTTTGGGCATAAAATCAAATGTTAAGTTGCAGTTAAGGAAAGCATGGTTTCTCAAGAGATCAGCGCCCTTAAAAAGAAGCCAAGTAATTTTTGCTGGGACTAAAATAACAATGCCTTGAGGACATCTTAGGAAAGGGCCACACCCCACCCATCACAGGCTCAAGAATATGAAAGAACAAACTCATTTAAAAATGTTTCACAAGAGAAGACAGCAACTCTTGGGCACCCTGCTGGCAGAGTCACCTAAGTTGTTTCCCCAGGATTTATTTTAAGGTGTTCAATTAATCAGGCACTCAGAAGCCACACATTTGTGGTCCAAGGGAATCCAGCTGCTGTAGCTGGCAACCAAACTTGGCTTGTCCGTGTGATGCTGGTTTTGTACATATGCAGAATGCAAGAGTTACGGGATCATGGAGGCTTCCACCCAGACTTCAAAGGTACACCTAGAATTCTAGGCAATGTGTGTAATATCAGAATTTCAAAAGGCAGCCTGAGAGGGAAATGTGTGAATTGGTAAGAGTGAATCTGAAGATGCAATGGAGACTCCAGGAAGCTGGAGCTGAAAGAAACATAGAATATTTGCCTAGAAAAACTACAGACATTGAGTAGATCCAATTCAAGAGAGAGGCCATGTTTGCTACAAATGGCAAGGCAATAAAGATGAGGCTGCTCAAACCTCTGGGGTGCCCATCATATCACTGTTTATATGCCAGATGCTAGACATGGAACTGCATGATTTAATGTTTACCCTGCTGGGTTTCAGTCTTTCTTTGGGCCAGTCTTTCCCTAGTTTTATATTCCTTCCTTTTGGAATAGGAATATTTATTCTATGACATTGTACCTTGAAAATATTTACCTTGGTTTTCATTTATGAGGGGCTCACAGCTAAGTGTTGTTTTAAGTCTCAGAGGAATCTTGAGACTTGAATTGTTGAGTAATACTGGAAATACTGAGATTTCAGGGACTCCAGGAGATGGAGTGAATGCATTTTGCATTATGAGATGGGCATAAGCCTTTTGGGGATCAGGGGCAAAATGGGAATAGTTTAAGGAGAGGTGTTTGTGTGTCAAGTTCACAAAGGGCGGACTTGCGATAGCTAATCTTGATTATCAACTTTATTAGGTAAAGAAGCAGCTAGAGCCAGGCACGGTGGTGCACACCTGTAATCCCAGCAGCTCGAGAGGTGGACGCAGGAGGATCACAAGTTCGAGACCAGAGGCAGTCTGCGTAACTTAGTGAGACCCTGTCTCAAAAGAGTAAAAACAAAAAATGGACTGGGGGTGCAGTTCAGTGGTCTAGCACTTGCAAAGCATGCACGTGTAAGGCCCTGGGTTCAACCTCCAGCTCAGAAAAAAAAAAAAAAAAAAAAAAGAAGCAGCAGCAGCAGCTAGATGATTAATAAACTATACTTCAAGATGTGTCTGAGAGGGAATTTCCAGACAGAACTAACACAAAGTGGGAAGATCTGTTCAAATATGGGTGGAACCACTCAATAGATTAGGGCCTTGATGGAATAAAAGAGGAAGAAAGAAGAAACCCACTAGTGCAGGGATAGTCTGTCTCTACTTCTTGGCCACCATTCTGTGAGTCGCTATGCCCTGCTATACACTCCCCACCATGATGAACTGAAACCTCTGCAACTGTGAGCCAAAATCAGTAATTCCTACCTTTAAATTGTTCCCTCAGGTATTTTGGTCACAGCTATGGGAAGCTAACTCACACAACCAGGTACAGTCCATTTATTCCACAGAAAAGTTTGGTATGATTTCCATTTGAGATGGCACTATCACCAATGAGCAAAAGAGTCAACATGTACAAAAGTTAACCCAGTAAGGGAATGTTTTATCAAGCTAGATAATAGTGTTCATGTTATTCATTTAGACTTTGGAAAATGCCAAAATGAAGCAAAAACGAGTGCATAAAGGAATATTTACTGTGACAGTATGTGATATTAGATACAATGCTAAAACTTCTCACGTACAAAATTTCACTGGGCACGGTGGTCCATGCCTGTAATCCCACTGACTGGGGAGAGAGAGGCAGGAGGATCTCAAGTTTGAGACCAGAGGTAGTCTGCATAAGTTAGGGAGACCCTGTCTCAAAAAAGTAAAAAAAAAAAAAAAAATGGACTGGGTGTGCAGCTCAGTAATCCAGCACTTGCAAAGCATGCAAGCACGAGGCCCTGGGTTCAACCCCTAGTACAGAAAAAAAAAAAGTCATTTAATCTAACCAGCAATATAACACTATACATAAAATGTTCTTTCTACAAGGCTGATGATAAAGATGTGAACAAAATAAAACTCTGGATGAGGATAATCCATCTGCTTTGCAATGACAATGAATTCCAATTTTCTGTATGCCTACCGTGGATATGCTTTCTTACTAAGCCTCTGAGAGAGTGAATGAATCCTAATCTTCATTGAGAAAAGATTAACAACTCTATAATGTTGCAATTACCTTCTGGATAATGATGGTATATTTGCAGGGGATTTCAGTTTGGGATTCCTTAGTAGAAAGGAGAACAAACAGACTATTTTCTATAGTGCCTTTAATTTCTAAATGAAAATGTGAATAGACTTGGCTTTTTACAGAGTTTGTTTTGATTTAATATGTATAACTAACCTGAAATACTTCTGTACTATTAAGCATGACATGGCCATAAAAAATAAATAAATTTTAGTTCTCATGTTGGATAAAGCATGTGAGGTAATATTGCCAGGCATCTGGGCAGGTCTTAGGAGAAAGTAAGTGAGTGAAAGCTAAAATCCCACTTCTGACTTAATAATACCGAGAGAAAAAAAGAATTAGTGATGAGTTGTTTCCTAGGAACCATAGGCCTGATCAGAGATTAGAATCATAGCAATTACCATCATTCTTATCACCCATCTCTACTCCTCTGGATTTTTTTCAGGTGAAAGTACTAGCATGGAGCAGGACGCAGTAGTGCACACCTATAATCCCAGCAGCTCGGGAGGTGGAGGCAGGAGGATCGCAAGTTCGAGACCAGAGGCAGTCTTCCGTAATTTAGTGAGAACCTGTCTCAAAAAGTAAAAAAAATGGGCTGAGGGTGCAGCTCAGTGGCCCATCATTTGCAAAGCATGCAGCACCAGGCCCTGGGTTCAACCCCCAGTACTGAAAAAAAAAAAAAAAAAAAAGTACTAGCATGGCCCACAAAGGTCAAACCTCAGCATTTGTTCAGAATGAGGGAACCCTGTGTCCTGAAACTAGGGTTGAATGAAGACCCTGGAGGCAAGTAGAAGGTATGGTAGTTGGCTACACATTTTCCTGTATTCACTATAGATTTTTTTTTAATGCATCAGGTTAAGAGTGCATAATTAGACACGACCACAGAGTAAGTCTGGAGAATTAGAATTCCGTCTAATTAACTTACTGATGTAGTCCAGGAGGGTGCAATTTGGCCAGTGCATGGGCACATGTACTTTAATAACTTCATTCTTCATGTGCTTTAAGAAGAGTAATATGCACTGGAGAGTACTATGAACAAGAGACCAAAACAGTAGTTAAAAACATTAAACTATTAAGAATATATTAGCTGTTTGCAGTGGCACCCACCTTTAATCCTAGTAATTCAGGATGTGAAAGCAATAGGATTGCAAGTTCAAGGACAGAGGCAGCCCTTGTAACTTAAGAAGTCCTTGATTCAAAATAGAAAATAAGAAATGGACTGGGTGTGAAGCCCAGTGGTACAGCACATGCAATGTGTGAGGTCCTCGGTTCAACCCCTAATTACCATAAAAAAATACATATATATTTGTTGTTATTGTCCTTAATGAGGTGTTAGGGGAGTTGAGGAAGTAGAGTGACCTTTTGTTCTTAGTTTTTAGTTAGATTTGGTAAGTTTGGTTACTTTCTTCACCAGGGGAAATGTAAACCATACATTTTTATCCAATATACCAAGTAATAAAATTCTTTCAGAAACTTTCTTTATATGTTCACTATAATAGTTCAATTAAAATATACCTTTTCGGGGCTAAACTTTATAAAGAATCTCTATTAAAGGCAAGTCTTGAATAAAAGTCAAATACAAATTATAAACTTAATTTAAGATTTTAAACCTATTTCTAACTTAAAGAAAGGTTAAAGCAATCTACTTTTAATTAAATATATCTATGGCAACTTAATTCCAAATCTTAAGGTTTTGCAACCCAATTTTTTATGATAAGAATATTACTAAAACTCATCTGCATTGAATGACAATCTTCCATTCCTCTCAGCACTCTGAATCTATTATCTCTCTCATGGGAATGAATGCTTTGCTATGACTGATGATGAATAAGATATATAGGACAAATGATGCACTTTTTCATTTAAAAGACTAAAAAGGAAATTCACTTTAGTCTCCTTTCTGCCTAGTTTCATTAAAATCTAAATACAGCTATTCTAAGAGATTTTTTTTCTAGCTCAGTTCAGTTTGACAAAAAAAAAATGTCTCATGTATCATTTAAATCAATTATAGAGTCTCTGGAAATATACCACAAAAGTTTCAGTTCAACACTTTTGGCTTAAAAATAAACTCAAAAAAAAAAACCAGCAAAATAAATAAGTAATCAAAAAATCCTTAAAAAACAGTAATCTGAAAAAGCATATTGTTTATTATTACTAAATTAAATCATAAGTATTTGTTTTGACTTTCAAACATAGTTAGGAAAGTATCTTCACACAATTATTTCCTAAAATATCTTAATAGTTACTTTAATAATTTATTTTTTACTTAAATTCACATAGCAATGGCCACAAGAACTTAGAATAACATCACATTTTCAATGTAACTCTACACTAAATGAGCTTTAGCTAAGGACTGCTAATTAGAAGGACTCTGCCCATTTCCCTGCTCGATCGGAAAGTTACTGTCTCTCTTTGCATCACAGAATTTCTAAGACTTAACATAGTACCTGGCACATAGACAATAAATATTGCTACCTAAGGGGAGGAAAGCAGAGAAGGATGAAATAGCTATAGAAATTAAATTTTAGATCTTTCTCATGCTCCTCTAACCTTGAGAATCCTAACAGTGACAGGCAAGGTGGTACATGCCTGTTATCTAAGGGATTCAGGAGGCAGAGGCAGAAGGATCAAGAGTTCAAGGGCAGAGGCAGCTGTATAACTCAGCGAGATTCTGTCTCAAATTCTTTAAAAAATTATAGAGGAGCTTGGGGGTACCAATCAGTGGTAGAGCACTTGCAAAGTGTACATGAGGCCCTCAGTTCAGTCCCCAGTACTGAAAAAAAAAAAAAAAACTCTAATAGATTTGGGAAATAACTCATATATACATACATACATACATACACACACGTATGTCCACATACAACTGTATTTTGGTGAATTTGATACTAATTACAACACTGTTTAGGGGAAATGACAACTTTAACTTAATATGACTTGTCTAGATTTAGATATATAGGTAATTGCATATAAATTTAGTGATCTTATTGAAGCCTCTAATAAATTAATACAAAGTTAATTGTTTGCTTTAAGAAACCAGACCCTTTTTGTAAACCTTAAACTCTTCTGCTTCTTAATATTAGACACCAGGCTTGCTGAAGATCAAGAAAAGCAAAGAAATACTGAAGGAGAAGGAAGGCAGGCAGGCAGAAAATGACAGAAGGAGAGAGGGAAGGAGGAGAAAAAATGAAAGAGGAGAGAAGAAGGAAGGAAAAAGGAAAGGAAGGTAGGAGGCAGGAATTAATGCTCCAAACATGTTTTCTTCCTCTGACTAGAAATGTACATGATACATAGATATAACTACTTAAAAAGGTAGGGGTCACTTTCAAGGAAATAAACTCAGAAAGGTCTCTAGTGGTCTGTGTTCCTTCAAACCATGTTATGTGAAACCAAGGTAACTATGCTGTTATTCTCCATTTCTCCGCTGTAGGAATAAGCCTGAGGTCCCTCTGAGTTTCTTAGACCTGCTTAGGATGCTAGAGATTTTATAAATTTGTTTAATGTACTTGTTGCCTTGTAAACCACTTTTAGGCTAACATAAATTGAGAGCTAGGTATAGTGGTGCACACCTGTAATCCCAGCAACTCAGGAGGCTGAGTTCAAGGCCAGTGTCAGCCTGTGTAATTTAGGGAAACCCAGTCTCAAAACAAAACAAAAAAATTAAAAGTGGGCTGCAGGTGCATCCCAGCGCTAGAGTACATGTAAAGTATGTGAGAACCCCTAGGTTCAATCCCCAAATACTGAAAAGAAAAAAAAAAAATATATATATATATATATATATACATATATATATATATAATCATTATTTATTTCAAACTCTACTATACTGAATCACACTTTCTCTAATTCAGGTCTCTTCCCTTTGTGGTTGTTTGAGATATAGCCTACTTCCTCACAGGAAAAAAAAAAAACATAAAAGATATATTGTGGCCAAAAGCCTTGACCTCACTTTAAGACAGCAAGAGTGGGCCAGTATTAGGAAAGAATATCCTGGCTTTTCTCCTCCTCCCACCCTCCAGTCTTCACTAGGGTCTCTCGCTGAACCAATTCAACAGATGCAGAAGCCAAGGGAGCCTGAGAATTGTGAAAAGCAGCACAGAGAAGAGTGGGAGAAAGAAAACCAGGGCAAATAAGCAAATGTCAGAACTTCTCTACTTTGGTAAGAACAACAATAACCAAGGTAATCCAAGAAAATTAAAAACATGCACAGAAAAACATGGACATAAATTTCATAGCAATATTATATTTACAATATGCAAAAGTAGAAACAATCCAAATATCCATTCACTGAAAGGTAGTACACAAGTGTAATATTATTTATCCATAAAAAGTAATGAAGTACAGTGAACAAAATGGATGAATTTTAAAAACATGATGCTAAGGAAGAGAAACAATGCACAAAAGGCCCCATATTGTATGATTCCGTTTATGTAAAATGTCCAGAATAGGCAAGTCCATAGAGATGAAAAAACAGATTAGTGAATCACAAGGGATGGAGAGAATGGGTACTCTACTAATCAGTACAGGGCTTGGGGAATGGATGATAGAAGTGTTCTGGAATTGGGAATGATAATCGTCACAAAACATCATAAGTATATGAAAAATTACTAAAGTATATACACTTTAATATGGTTAGTTTTATGTTATATGAATATAACTCAACTTTTAAAATGTTAAAAAGATAATAAATACAAGAAGTAGGAGTACAATTTAGACATTCAAGATTTGAGTCAAAACTCATGTGTCACCCTCCTTAGTTGTTGGACTGTGATTCTGTGCAAAATGTTATTAATATTGTAGGTCATTTATCTTTACTGAGAAAAATGTGGATAATTTTCACATTCCTAATCTCTAAATAACACATTTGAGGTACTTCTGCAGCTAACTTATATGCAACTAAAATGGCTGACTCGTTTATTCAGGAATCCATCAAGAGGTGGGGTACTCTGACAGCCAAAATAAAATTAATATTTTCATAATTTCACATGAGGAACTACCAAACTACCATAAAGTTACAAATTCACTTTTTATTCAAAATACTCCCAATTTTCTTCTAATAAAATGGACAGAAAATGAAAACACAAAAACACAAGACAGTAATAGGAAAAGAGAGAAAGGATTTGAGATGAGAAGAGAGCTACAGATTCAAACTTTGATGTTTCAAGGCCAATCAGTGAATTCCAATTGATCTGCTAGGGATAAATGCCTGATAAGGAAAAAGAAACATTGTTGTCCACCTTTGTCAGTTTTAGCATTTTAGACTTATATTTCTATAAATCTCTCTACAATGAAAACTGATATTCAGATATACTATCTGTGGCATAAGAAAGAAAATATCAGCAAATTAATTTGGAGTTACCTTAAACATCTATCACAGGTGGCAGCTTCTTAAAATAATGCAATTTGAACTTAAAATGAATAGTCGCACTGTGATCAAGATGCAGAAACCGTTGATCTATGTTATAATCAGGTACATTGTTGGAAAAATGTGACTATTATAAAACTGAGCATTACTTGTCTAAGAACACATCTAACTTGATAAGAGAATAATATACTGTACCTTTGTGTAAGTAAATTGTGAACTTAAAAAAATCATTTAAATGGATAAAACTGTCAGAATTTCAAAAGACAACTAAAAATATAAAAAATAAATGTATAAGCATTAACTAAAAGTTAACCATCAAAACTAAAACATAACAGAAAGCACTGCATTATTCATATGGTCTAAATTTTGAACAGGATATTCATAAAAAGCAATACGAAGCTAGAAAATTATTGGTTATGTTACACAGTTCAAAATCTACCTTCCAGCATTAAGGTCTCTAACAGCAACCTCCAAAAATCCCAGGAAGTAAGGATTATAAAAATAATCCCATTAGGCATTACAACAAAATTCTCTAATACAGCAAAATTGGAGTTTGAAGTTGGTACATATATTGAAAATATGAGCTAAAATGGGGAATGTTAATACATATATTCACCCATATACACATGCGTATATGTACAAACAAGAATTTGTTTCAATTTTAAACATAAATATAAATATACAACCACCCATTTTTTGATGTAAGATTGAAGCCTATCTTTGAGTTTGGATCCTCTATAAATAGAGTTCAACTCATCTTGCTAATATGAACCAATATCGTTAATGTGACATTAGTAATTTCCAATTTCTTTTGGATTAAAATGGAATAAAAATGAAAAGTTCCATGCAGAATAATCTACATAAGATATTCAGTTGCATTTATGTCTTTTTTTCAGTTCATTTGTTTTTCATTCAATTTTTTTTTCAGGACACTTAGGGACTTCCATGTACTTTGCAAGTGCTCTAACCCGGGGCTGCACTGCCAGCTGATTTTTTATTTTTATTTTTTATTTTTTATTTTTATTTTTTATTTTTTATTTTTTTTATTTTGAGACAGGGCAAGTTACACAGGCTGCCTCTGCCCTTGAATCGTTAGCTTTGCAATCCTCCTGGCTTCCCTTCCAGAGTTGCTGGGATTACAGGTAGGCAGCACCAAACCTAGCTCAAAATAGCTCTTCTAAGACGTCATTATTGGGACTTTCCTAATACTCAATAACTTTCTTGTTCTCACACTCATAATTCATAACTTTATGTGTTACAGGATTATAATAATAATTAGCATACACAAAATTAAGAAGGAATCTGGTTTACTATAAGTATAGGAAGTTATGGGTAGAAACAGAACTGTAAGCATGTCGTAGACAAGAGTCCACTCTCAGTGCTTAGTATACTGTGGGAATCATTCCGCATTTTTTACAGTGGAGCCACTGAAAGTGAAGATGATTTGAAACTTTTACTGATGAAGATCAAAGAACAGAGCCTATGGTATGGATTGTGCCTCAACATCAAACAAACAAAAATCCTCACAACTGAGTCAGTACGCAACTTCATGATAAATGGAGAAAAGACTGAGGCTGTCCAAGATTTTGCTTTAATTGATTCTATAATCACCACAACAGAAAGCAAAAGATGCATTGCAGTGAGAAAAGCTGCTGTAAAAGACCTCTTTAAACTGTTGAAAAGTAAAGATGTCACACTGAAGACAAAGGTGTGCCTGACTCATGCCATGGTATTTTCAGTTGCAACATATACTTGTGAAAGATGGATGTTGAATAAGGGAGACAACAGAATAATTGATGCTTTTGAATTATGGTGCTGGAGATGAATATGGAATATACCGTGGAAACTAACAGACCTGTCCTAGAAGTGCAACCAGAGTACTCCTTGAAAGCAATGATGGCAAGATTGTGTCTTACATATTTTGGGCATGTTGTCAGGAGGAACCAATCCCTAGAGAAAGATATCATGTTTGACAGATTGGCAGGTCAAAGAAAAACAGGAAGACCAACAACTAGATGGATTGACACAGTGGCTGCCACATGGGCTTAAACATAAAAAAGATCATGTATCAGGCACAGTGTCAGAGTTTTTCATTCTGTTGAACATAGATAGGGTCACTATGAGTGAGACTCAATGGCACCTAAGAAGAACAAATAAATTGAAAAAAATGGTGAAAGAACCAATATCAGTTTGGAAAGCCAGATGAAGTACTGAATAGTTTCTATAAAATAGCTACTAGTTGAGTACTTATTTTAATGTCACATGTATCACAGAGCCCATTTCTCAGCAACTGCTCTGAATTAGTAAATAGTCCTAAAGCTTTCCACCTCTACCACATAGTTTGCCACCACTTTGCCAAAACAAACACCACCAATAATTCTGATATTAGCCCTAGAAACTTTCTTTGTAGAAACATCATAATCTCCAATAAGAAAATTTAAAGGAAGTCACACAAGAAAAAAGCATAAAAGTATACAGGCGGCTCATAGGGAGTTAAAAATGTCTACAAGGCAAAAGATTCCTTTGAAGTTTCATTTGAATCCAGAAGTCAATAGGAATTCCAAGAAACAAGTCTAGAGTACTATCCTAAATAACCAACTCCATTTCCACAGGAAAAAAAAAACTATAAAATACCTTTTTGTTGCTGTTGTCAGGTACCAAGAATGAGATCTCACTCATAGCCACACTATGTACCATAGATAATGCACTCCTCTACACTTTGCCATGTCTGGCACTATGGCAGTGCTTCTGTGCTGTTCATAGGGATTTCAATGGCTGATTGTTTTTCAGGAGTGGGTTTCTGGGTCCTTCTCCCATGCCTACAGCAGCTGGTGTTCCCAGGTGGTCTTGCATCCAAGTACTAACCAGGCCTGATCCTGTTAGCTTCTGAGATCTGATGGGATAGGACACCAGAGTGGTAGAGCTGCCGGCCATAAGGTACTAGAATATAAAAAACCTGTAAATTTTACACTTTATATTATAAAAATGTGTTACTTGTTCCTGGGGTCATATATATGGGTAAGTGTTGGATACTGAAGGTTCATGCAACAATAGACCACATCTGTAAGATAACTTGTTGTTGTTAGGTGCCGTCGAGTCGAGTCCGACTCATAGCGACCCTATGTACAGCAGATCGAAACACTTGCCGATTCTGTGCCAGGCAAACCATCTTATTTATGTTTAAGCCCATTGTTGCACACACTGTGTCAATCCATCTGGTGGAGGGTTTTCCTCTTTTGAATTGACCTGCCACTCTTCCAAACATGATGTCCTTCTCCAGGGATTGTTCTCTCCTGACTACATGTCCGAAATATGTAAGACGCAGTCTGGCCATTTTTGCTTCCAAGGAGCACTCTGGTTGTACTTCTTCTAGGACAGATCTGTTGGTTCTTTTGGCAGTCCATGGTATATTCAATAGACGTCTCCAGCACCACAATTC
>VMDO01017590.1:0-32500 GCA_007922755.1 Pedetes capensis
AAAAAAAAAAAAAAAAAAAAAAGATGTAGTGTTAAAAAATTGATGGTCATAGAGAAAATTTAAAAATCTAATCTGGATGTTCAGCTTGTTAAAAGTCTCTGAGGAAGTTCAGAAGAACAGGAGAATACAAACCCAATTTTGTTTGTTAAGAAACAGTTTTAAATCTACTATAGCACACAAATACATTTCCCATCGTGTCTTTAAAATGTTATATCAAAAGTTATAATGATATAGGTTCAGTTAATTGTCTAAGTAATTGTCTACATGTAGAAAATATTATGATGTTCTTTTGAGCCCTTACGTGTATGCAAAAAGCTTCTCTCTCCAAGCCATGACATGAAGTAATGGCAAAACATAATCCTAGATGATTGTATTGAATTATCAGCAATGTGTAATTATTTTTACTGAAGAACTATAACTTGGAAACTGATTGCCAAGTATAATTTGACCATAGTTTTGCAAAATAATCTTTCTGGAAATAGTTATCAATCATTAAGTGAGGTGAATATTATTTCTTGAATTTAAGAATAATCTTGACTGTATAACTTTGAAAACATTCTAAAATGCCCAATATAAATGTATTTTATACATATATATATATATATATATATATGTTTATCAATACATAAGTATGGTAGAATAATACATAATTGTTAAAACATTTTATTGGATGATTTTACTTGGAAATTTTTTTATTATACATTGTCAAATAAAAATGCTGGTTACATGAATTTTACTATCTTTATACTACATTATCCTAAAAAGTTATGTCGGACAAATGAACACTGTTTGTGTGCACATATTGACTGTGGTTACATTGATTCATAGTAATTAACTTTATTTCTTACTTTTTTTCTGTATTCTTTAAAAAATACTTATCATCAAGTACTTTTCTATAGCTAAAAGAAAAACAAAGAGATGACAAGACTCAATGTCTAAACTGTAACTCTTCTCTTAAAATATTTCAGAAATACTTATAAAATATTCTGTATTGAACTTTCTACACTACATTTAAAAAAATTATAAATATTTATTGAGCCTGGTGTGGTGGCTTACCAGAGACTCAGGAGGTGAAAGCAAGAGAATTGCAAGTTTGAGACTAGAGGCAGCCTGTATAACATAGCAAGACCCAGTCTCAAAATAAAAGGTAAAAAACTGGGCTGGATGTGCAACTCAGTGTTACAGCACTCACAAAGCATGCAAGTGTGAAGCCCTGTGCTCACTGCCCCCCTCAAGTATGATTTTTTAAAAATATTGAAGAAAACTATAAGAAAAATGTGTGAAAGTGTATTGTAGAATGTTAGACTGATCAAACATATTTCTCTGGTCCTGTATTACTAAAACTGTCCAAATTATAATAAGTACATGTTTTAAAAAGCTTTAGTAGCATCAGGAAATTGAGAATAGAATTCACAACAAAATAATACAATACAGGAAAACTCATCCTGATATATGAGAGAACACAAAACAACAAAACTACGTAAAATAGATCACATAATGCCCTCTACCAATAAAAAAAAAAATTAGAAAAAAATTTGTTATCGGCTATACCAGTTCCTCTGTAAGGAGTATCTGACTAGATCAACAAAATTGATTTAGAAAGCCTTTAAGATTCTCTGAATCATTTCTCCAAGCAGCATGTCAACTAACCCCTCTCCTTCCAAGTAAGAGATTTTTTTTCCTTCACTGTTAGGGGTTGAACCTATGGTGTCACCTATGAGACCTATAAGCCACATTCTCAGCCTTTTTTATTTTTATTTTTAATTTCAAGACAAAGTATTGCTATGTTGCACAGGTTGCCTTTGACTTCTAACCTATGGTCCTGGCGCTTCAGCCTCTTGAGTAGCTGGGATCATAGAGATGGGCCCTCGTGACTGGCTCCTAGTAAGAGATATTTAGATCCTTGTTGTTGTCCTCAGATGCTGTCAAGTTAGGGTCCTACATAGTCACCCCATGTAAAACAGAAGGAAACACTCACCGACACTAGGCCATGCCCATGACTATGTCAGTGCTTCTCTGCTATTCATAGGGTTTTCAATAGTTTTGAATGGCTATTGCCAGCTTGTTTCTGGAGTGGGCTGCCGGATCCTTCTCCCATTGTTGCAGTGCTGGGGATCCAACCCAGGGCCTCAGAGTACACAGAGCAGCACTCTACAAACTGGGCTACACCCTAGCCCATTTAGACCCTAGAGATGACCCCCCAAAATATAAATAAATAAAAAGAAAGAAAGGGAAGGAAAGGAGCAGGAGGACTGAGAGGGAACACAGGCCACTGGGGAGGAGAAACTACTATATGAAAGCATTCTTTCCCCACTTACCTAGAGTACAGTCAACAAACTTCATAACTGGCAGTTTTCTGGAAGTGGATCCTCTGGTGTTACCAGAAAAGATAAAAAAAACTTGCACACAGTGACATGTTTGATCCCCAGCACCGCAAAAATGGGGGAACTATGTGGCAGTCCACTTCTGAGAAAAACAATCCTGAAACAATCATCCATTGAAAACCCTAAAAGAGTCTCTGTGAGTCAAACCTAACTTGAAAGCACCTAACCACAACAAGGGACATCACAAGAAAAGAATTCAAGGTAATAATTTCAAAAGCAAGGCCATGCTCCGCTCAGTGGCACACATCTGTAATCCCAGAGACTCCCGAGGCAGAGGCAGGAAGATCCCATGTTTGAGGCCAGAGGCAGCCTGTGTAAATAAGTGAGATCCTATCTCAAAATAAAAAGTAAATAACAACTGGCAGTGCAGTAGTAAGAGTGCTTGCAAAGCAGGCATGTGGCCCTGGATTCAACAGCCCAGTACTATAAATAAAAAAATTAATAAACAAATAAATAAATGAGTAGTAAAAGCAAAGTTGAAATTATCAATCCTCCCACATGCAATGAGCCTCCAATCAGCTTTCTAATGACAACTTTTCATATTACTAGTGCAAGACTTGGGCTTCCCAGAGAGAAACCATGTCTATCTAGAGAGTTCCCAATGAGAGACGGAGTCCAAGATCGATGCAAACGCACAGGATTTATTGTTCCGACACAATGGGGTCTACCAAGCTTTTCTGAACCGGAGACCCCCAAAATGCAAAAGCGAGGGTCTTATATACCCATACAGAAGCAGAATTAGCAGGTTAATTGGTTACATTAGTTGACCTTTAAACTGATTAGCAGGTTAATTGGTTACATTAGGTGACCTTTAAACTGATTAGCAGGTTAATTGGTTAATAGTGGCATGTGAAGGGGGCCTTTAAACTGATTGGTTCAGGCAACAGAATGGTAATCTAAAACAGTCCCAGACTTTCCAAGTTGGGATGGGCCAGTTCACTCTAGGGGCAGTGGAAAATTTTTACTTCATTCAACTTAGTCTGATCTATAAAATGGCTGCTTTATGGCTAAGCTGGGACCTTCACTAGTAAAGCAAGGATAGCCAGGCATAAGGTGAAAAACAACTGGTGTGAAAGAAAGAGAACAAAACAATTAACTAAGAAAAAAATCAATTTGGAGGAATCTGGTATTATACAGTGAAAACATTGAAATAAGATAGTCAGTTTAAAAGAACATAAGAAAATACTGCATCAATAAGGATACAATGCTATAAAAATGAAAAATACCTCAAATGAAAATGGAACTGAAAATTGGGAAACATTAATAGATGTGGTAAAGAAAATGTTCGAAAATATCCTGGAAAGTAGAAAAATGCAAATAAATGGATGGATAATGAGAATGAGAAGACGATTTGAGAATAAGTTGAGAATAGTATTCATATACGTGTGTGTGTGCAGATAAATAGATATAGATATACACACGCACACATATGTGTATGTGTGTGTGTTGTTGTTGTTGTTCTTAGGTGTTATGGATGAGTTGGGTCCAACTCATAGCTACCTTTATAGGGTTTTCAATGGCTAACTGTTCCTGGATTGCTTCTGGAATGGATTACCTCATCCTTCTTCCATTTTTGTGGTGCTAGGGATGGAACCCAGCACTTCAGAGAGTGCAGCTCTACAACTGAGCTAAACCCCAGTGTGTGTGTGTGTATGACAATATATATATTGTGTGTATATATGTGTATAAATGTATATATATATACATACACATATATGCATAAGAATGAGATTTTTAGGATGTGAGAAGAACATGGAAGAAAGAATATGAAGTTGAATTAATGTTAACTACCCAAAAAAGTACATAAGGAATGAGAGGAATCCAAGTAGTATTTGACCTGCATTGTTTGATTTTTTTTTAATTTTAACATGGTGTGTATTCAGAAACTATGGTTTGAATTTGAACTTCAATCTTTTCCTCAACTAGCAATATGACATGTGATACTCTCGTAATGTTGAGCAGCAATTGCTGTGAGCTGCCAGTTAACTATGCAATAATCAAGGTAAGCAACTGGTATTCTGCAGTGTACTATGTTTGCTAAGCTATGACATTGGATAAGTCAGGTGTATTACATGTATTTTGATTTATGATCTTTTCAATTTATGATTAATTTATTGGGAAGTAAACCTGTCATTCCTATTGTAAGTCCCAGAGCATCTCTATTACTTTCAAAGAAATAAAGTTTACAAAAAGGCATATTTTTGATATACAACATGTAAATAATGTTTGAATTATCATACACTCTAAATTTTAAATGAATAAAATTAATAAACAACTATATTATGGGAGTAAGCGGGCAGAAAATGTGGGTGCCTCCCTTAGGGTTATGTAGGGAAAGAATAAAAGAAAATTATTTTCAAAAGAGAAAAACTAAAAGATTATTTCTATAATTGAAAATATTTTTATTTAAATAATAAGCATATTATTAATGATATAGTTTGGTTAAGTATCCCTCAAAGGCTTGGTCCCCAGCTCCTTGTGTTCCTGGGATATAGTAGAGTCTCCAGGAGTTAAACATTAATGGAAAGAATGTGAGTCATTGGGAGTATGTCTTTGAAGGGGTTATTGGGACCCTGGCCCCTACTCTTCCTCTCTGCTCCCAATTCCCACAAGAGGAGCAGCTTTTTATGACATTTGTTTCTACCATGATATACTACCAAGCCACTTGTCCAACAGCAATGGGTCCAATTAATCATGGACTGAAATCTCTAAAACTTTGAGTGAAAATAATCCTTTCCTCCTTTTAAGGTGATTATCTCAGGTATTTGGTGGCAACAATAAAAAGATGACCAACCCCATTTAGTAATAGAGACATTTAGTCAATTGTCTCAAAATAAATAACTGAAAGAGTTGTCTCTGTACTCTTGTTAGGAACAAGTTCTACAGATTTATTTTACTCTAAATGATATGCACAAATTTCATGTGATGAAATATTTTAAAATGGGATATTCCCATTATCAGATGCACATAATAAAAAATATTGAAGATTGTTATATTTCTAGGGTAGTGTTCAGGAGTTTTATCCACTGTAATAGAAGTGAATAAATGATAAACTAAATAAATGGACAAATGAAAAGATAATTTGAGAGTTAAAATCAAAGCAGATGTATCTGAAAATAATAGTTGAGTAAGTTGACAAATGTAGAATTTGATCCACAGCTAAGAGAAAAAATCTGTAGTCTACCTAAGATAACAAGAAAATACTGCCTAAAGGGAAATTTCAAATTTTATTAACCATAGAAACAAAAAGTACTACAACATGCTTTTATTAAAGAGAATGCGATCTGCAATGTCACACCATATAATGTGACTGAGACAGGAGTTGAGAAATGTTCAGACTGGATTCAGACTAAATATACCCTCTATATGTTAGATAATCATCTTAAAGGCTTATTGTCAATGCATTCAGAATCATAAGTTCTTCTTGTCAACTTTGCTACATTCTAATGACACTTTACCACTTTCATTGTAATATACTGTGAACAATCCTTCAGTCCTGCAGCAACTCAGTTAGTGTTATCAACAAAGATGTGAAATGCTCTATAAAGGTAAACCAGATAAAGTGGATCAATATGGACTCTGGCAATATAAACCCTCTGGCATATGAGAAATGCCGTGATGATGGAAGCTCAGCAGCTGATATTGTGCTACTGAAAGGCTCTGTATAAAGCCTGCAAAGAAGACAAATAAACAATCTGGTAAAAATCCCTGCAGATGTTTCAGAATTGAATAGAAATTTTGCTGTCTGACAGCCTCTCAGGTTGTGGTTGTGAGGTACCATCAAGTCCTGTCCAATTCATAGCAACTCTCATAGGGTTTTCAATGGCTGGTTGTTTTGGGATTGTTTGGAGAGTGAACTGCCACATATTTCTCACATTTTTGTGCTAGGGATTAAACTTGGGCTGGGATTTAGCTCAGTTGATAGAATGCTGTTCTACAGTCTCTGAGGTCCCGAGTTCAATTCCCAGCACCACAAAATGGGAGAAGGACGTGGCAACCCACTCCCAAGGCAATCCCAAAATAGTCGGCAATCCTGAAAACCCTATGAGAGTCACTATGAGTCGGACTCGACTTGACGGCACCTAACAACAACAACAACAAGGGATCAAAGTTTTGGGTCCTCACAAAGTGAGGAGTCACACTCTACCAATTGAGCTAAACCCTTCTCATAATGACCCTTATATATGATTAGTTCATACATATAATGTCTGTTATACTGCTATCCCCAATTTCTCATCTACTGCCTGAAATTATACCTCCTCATCTGTGACACAGCTACACACAGAAACACCAGGACATTTTGGTTTGTTTACCCCTTCATCTCACAGTGCTCCTACATTTTCATGTCATCTTTCATCATAAACTTCCACTCTGAGTTTTTCTGACCTAGTGTGTAAGGGGGCTAGGTTTTAGCTAAGCTGGTAAAGTGTTGCTCTGCACTCTCTAACAATCTGGGTTCCAACCCCAGCACCACAAAAAAAAAAAAAAAAAAAAAGAGAGAAGGACATGGCAATCCACTCCAGAAACAATCCTAAACCGATCAGCCATTGAAAACCCTTATGAGGGTTGCTATGAGTTGGGTATGATTCCATGGCACCTAACAACAGCAACAAAGTATGTAAGGAGCTTTTGTTTCTATTCAAAATGAAAATCTGAACAAACTAAAAAAAAACAGCAATACTCAGATCTGTCAGAGAACTGAGGACACAGGGCAAACTTGCTCCTAAATTAGAGAAATAGATAAGCAGAAACAAAACTTTTCAAATTCCTACAGCAGCAATCCAGGAACAAAAAACTCCATGGGAACAAACATTGGAGTAGGAAAACCTAAATGTGATTGAAAATTTGCTAGAGGCTTGGTGAAAACAAATATGAATAAAAATCTCCCAGGGACAAAGTCATAGGAGGACATTCACCCTTTTTGCATTTAATTTATTGGAGTTTTACAATGTCCTCAGAGTAATTCTTCTGTTGCTGCTTTCAAGAGGAAGAGAAAAAAACCCATTTTGAAATACTTCCCCACTTCCTGTTCTCAAAAAAGCCTGCCAGAAGAAGTATTTCATAGGAGCAAAAATTGCTGAGATTTTATCAAAGCATAACATACTTGAGTGCCTGCAGCCATACCACTGTGGCATCCTATCCTGTCAGATCTTGGAAGCTAAGCTAAGCTAACCCACTCCCAAAAAACAGCCATAGAAAACACTATGAATAGCAGACTAGCATGACAATAGTGTTTCAAGTGTTGCACATAGGGTCACTATAAATGGGACACCAGCTTGAAGGCACCTAACAACAGCCTGAGTGAAGGAAAGCACTCACCTACAATACACTCTTGCAGTCTTGTCCTACATAAGGTGGGCTTGCAAAACTAAAATCATTGGTGAAAGTCATAGGCCAGCAATACAGTTTACCGAAAGATTATGATCAATTCACAGAAGCATATAGTGCTTCACCTCTCCCCACACTTTATCCCAACCTTGCATAGGCCTACTTGTTACAGTTCCTTTTACACTGTAAATCACATCCACCTTTCAAAAACAATAACAAATATAACAAGAAATACTAAAAGACAAAAACACAATTTGAATATATTAAACAAGCATTGGATCAAGTCAGATTTTGTAAAAATGTTGAAATTAGCAGAAGGATTATGTAACTGTTATTAATAGGTAAAATCCCCAAACTCAGGAAGCTGAGGCAGGAGGATCATGATTCAGTGTCAGCCTGGGATATATAATGAGACCTTTCCTCAAAAGAAAAGAAAAAAAGAAAAGAAGTGGATGCAGCAAAACTGTGCTAAAGGGAAATTTGTAGCATTGAGTGCATATATTAGAATAAACAACATCTACAAACAAAAACCCAAGCTTTCACTTTAAAATTAGAAAAAGAAAAAAAAGCAAATTAAGAACAAAGTGTGAAGAAGAAAGTAATAAAAAATTGAGCAGAAATCAATGAAATTGCGAACGGGAAATCAATAGAATACTTAAATGAAACCAAAAGTTAGGTGTTTAAAAAGATAAACAAAATCAACAGCATTCTAAACAGGCTAACTTGTTTTAAAAAGAGAGTTTTAATGCCTGTAATCCCAGCGGCTCGGGAGGCAGAGGCAGCAGGATTGCAAGTTCAAGACCAGAGGCAGTCTGCGAAATTTAGCAAGACCCTGTCTCAAAAAGTAAAAAAATGGGCTAAGGGAGCAGCTCAGTGGTCCAGCACTTGCAGAGCATGCAAGCGCAAGGCCCTGGGTTCAACCCCCAGTACCACACACACACAAAAAAGAGAGTTTTAAAAATAGATTAGTAATTTTTGAATTACTAATACCAGAAACATATTTTGAAGACACAATATTGGTGATACGTACGTTCTATGGAAAGTTTTGATGCTTTAGGATTCAAGTTTCTCATTTTTAAATGTAAGTAAATTTTTTAAATAAAAAATTTTGTCTTGGAATTTTACCTAGAGGATATTATATGCAAATATGCTAGGTATAGTTGCAAGTTTATTGTTGAAGTCTTATTTATCTTAATGAAGATTGGCTAAAATATAACAGAAGCATGCTAAGAAATATTGTCTACTAAAAGTATGAGATATATGTACATTTAGCACAATGTTATGATATATAATTGAAAGTATATGTCAAAAAAACACAAAATGCAAATGATTGGCCTTTGTAAAATTGTGTACATATGTGTATGTGTGTATATTTGTGTGACATGTGAGTACGTGAATAGAAAAAATCTTGAAGTATGTTTTAAATATTAATAGAAATTTCAGGTAGTTACTTTAAATTATTTATTAGATGTTTAAGCATTATTTTAAGTACATTTTCAATTTTAAAACATATGAATATAGTAAATACTCTATGTAATCATTAAGTTCCATTATAAAACTACAGTAAAAGTATGTAAAATTGTATTATAAACAAAATATGATAGTATAAATGTGATAATGACAAATACAAGCTTGTAAGAAGATAGAGGCAGACAGAGATGTCTACCATACTTTATTTGATATTTTTAGTGATCTCTGAAGTGATATAGTTCTCAAGTGAATTTATTTCTTCATGTAAAGTGTGAGCTCAAAGTTTCAT
Organism: Pedetes capensis; assembly: GCA_007922755.1. Taxonomy (NCBI): domain Eukaryota; kingdom Metazoa; phylum Chordata; class Mammalia; order Rodentia; family Pedetidae; genus Pedetes; species Pedetes capensis. The sequence goes on from VMDO01017590.1 coordinate 9,472, forward strand.
CGAGGAATGTTTTTATTTCTAAATGGAAGCTTTTCAAGTCTTACTTGTTCCAAAAAATCATATTAAATGTTCCCCATAGTGACTTTTTATAGAAACAAATTCAAAATATTCTTATCCTCTCTAATATATTTAAAAGAAAGTCCTCAGCATTCAAAATTAATACTTTATTAAATTAGACATATAATGGATCTGTTATACTAAAACCAATAATTTATATGAAACTACGCCAGTCCAGGATCATTACTGGTATATCATACAATAATGTAATATTCAAAATCTCTACTTAGTATGAAACTATACTATAACACCTTACCTTCTTCAAGGAACGGGGGTTAAATTTGGCATAGTATCTAATTTTAGCTTTTTATTTTTCAAAACTTCATATTTTTTCTTGAGTTTTTGTACTCTTGCTTCTAGTAAATTCTTGAATATACATATGCATGCTCACATACAAACACATAATTATTTTATATGATCATCAAAGGTTTTTTTCCATATATATTCTTTCCATATTAGAATATGGAAGCCCAGGAATTCCAGAAATTCTAGAATCTTTTGTCTTCAACTCTGGGCTGTCACTTTCCATGGGGACATTGAAAATGTAATTTCTTAGAGTTGAAATTTCAAAGCTGAATATTGGCATTGGCATTTGTCAGCAAAGTAGACTTTCTTGCTGCCAGCCAAATTATTTCATGGCTGGTTAATTATATAGTAGTTAGCATTTCTGCATATGGTTATCTTGGTCTGTAGCAGTTACGACACTAATGATAGATTTTGTTCCTGATGCACAGCATCTCTTTGAGAACTTATATGACAAAGTGACACTAAAATACATACAGTATAATAAGAACAAGCTTTGTGTTATACTGTCTGATTTCCTAACAAGTAGATTAAGGCCAGGTTATTTCAAACATTGACATGTGTTTGACATGGACAGAACAAATTGGCTCACTTTTTTTTCTCACTTGAATCAATATTTTACTCCTAATTCTCAGATGAATTAAATATTTATTTAAATAATTACACTTAAGTACAATATAACCAAGAGGAAAGTTGAACAAAACATTAACAAGTATATTTTCCTATTAAATTTGGAGGCATGTCAACAAAGTATATTTCATCAATGAACCACCTCATTTCTAACAATGATCACCTGTAATTTATGGGTAATATTATCAGTTAAGAGCTTTTCTCATCTTTTTGGTCAAGATTCAGTCGTGCTTTGTCAACTCTGAAGGAATTGATTGTTGAACTATATGTACAAAATTTCTAATTAAAAGAAAATTATCAGTAACTTTATCCTATCAGAAGTTATTCCCTGAAGAAAGATGGTTATTTTGTGATGCTCATTGATGTTTCAAATTTACCAGAGAACCACATTTATAGCCTAATATACCAACACTAAGAATATATATGCACAAGTGTACACTATAATACACACTAAAATACACACCACACACTACAAAACTGAAGAGTTATGCCATTTGTTCAGGCTAATAATAATAGTGTAATGATTTTGAATGTGGTATTTAGATCTATGAATAAGAATTTTTATATTGAACTGGGGCACCCTGGTGCAAGCCTGTAGTCCCAGCAACTCAGGAGGCAGAGGCAGGAGGATCACAAGTTCCAGACCAGAGGCAGTCTGAGTAATTTAGTGAGATCTTGTCTCAAAAAGTGTAAAAATGGGCTGGGAGTACAGCTCAGTAGTATAGCACTTGCAAAGCATACAAGAGCAAGGCCCCTGGTACCGCAAAATAAAAAAATATATATAAATAAAATAAATAAATAAATAAAATAAAGAAAAACAAAAAGAATTTTGATATTTACAGCTCATTTTATAAAATTATTTCTTTATATCAAAATGTGTGTGTGTGTGTGTGTGTGTGTGTGTGTGTTGTGGTACTTGGGGGGTTGAAACCAGGGCCTTGAACATACTTTTGCAAGTGCTCTGTCACTGGACTACACGCCTAACCCACTTACTTTTTATATTTTATTTTGAATCAAGATGTCCCTATGTTACATAGGCTGCTTTTGACTTTGAACTCAAGATCCTCCAGCCTCCACTTTCCAAATGGCTGGGATTACAGCCATTAAGCACCATGTCCAGCTATAGTGTACATTTTTTATGAAAGTATGTATAAAAATGTACATATTAAAGAAAAATAACTGAATGAAACTTCTTGATTAAAATTGATACCGATACTTGTGTTTAACATTACCAAGTTAAAATGTCAAATAAATACATTTGACTAAGAATAAGATGTTGTTGTTAGGTGCCATTGAGTCAGTGTCTGACTCATAGTGACCCTATGTACAACAGGAGAAACCCTGTTGTCAGTGCTTCTCTGCTATTCATAGGGTTTTCAATGGCATGGATTTCCAAAAGACATTTTTAGGAAGTGAAATGTGTGTATATGATCCTACTGTTTTGCAAAACAACAATAAAAATCCTACAAATGTGTGTGCTTGTGGGTATGCACGTATCTGTATATTTACCTGGAGGAAACATGAAGGTAATACCAATTTATTAATACAGATTACAATGGAGCATGAAGAGAGTGAAATAAAGCAACAAAGAAAGGAAAAGAAAAAAAAACAAACAAAAGAATGACTTAGAAAAATATATTTTAAGCAACATCAATAAAAGTGAGAATTTATGTAGGAGAGTAAGGAAATGTTGAAATGTACATTATTATTAACTATATTTACCATGCTATGACGTTTTCTCTTGTTTTCTTCTAATAGTTATAGAATTTCTGGTATTACTTTGAAGTCTTTAATCCACTTTCAGTTGGTTTATGTATATGGTATGAGATTTTTATTCTCCTGTATGTGGAGATCCAGTTTTCCCAAAACTATTTACTGAACAGACTAACATTTTCTCATTGTGTATTATTTGAATGATTGTCAGAAATTAACTGCCTCTACATGCCTGGGTTTATTTCTTGTCCCTATATTCTGTTCTATTGGCCAATGTGTCTTTTTTCGCCAAAATTGTTTTAATTATTATAGTTTTGTAATACACAGTAGGGGCTGGGATTTAGCTCAGTTGGTGGAGTGCTGCTCTGCAGTCTCTGAGGTCCTGAGTTCAATTACCAGCACTGGCACAAATGGGAGCAGGACCTGGCAACCACTCCCAAGGCAATCCTGAAACAGTCAGCCACTGAAAACATTATGAGGGTCGCTATGAGTCTGGCACCGACTTGAGGGCACCTAACAACAACAACAAAAACAAACAATATACACTAAAAGCACAATATGTGATACCTCCAGTTTTGGTTTTGCTCATTATTGCCTTGGTTAGTGTGTGTGTGTATGGGGGGGTATCATATGGTTTTAGGACTGCTTTTCCAATAGTTATGAAAAATGACATTGGAATTTTAATAGGGATTGCACTGAATCTGTATATGTCTTTCAATAGTCTGGGCATTATAGCAACATTGATTCTTCTAATCCATGAACAAAGGGTCTATTTTTCTATTTACTTATGTGTTTTTTAATTTCTTTCATGAACATTTTATAGTTTTCAGTGAGTAGAACTTTTAACTCCTTGGTTAAATTCAGTTCTAAATATTTTTTGTAACTCTTGCAAATGAGATTTCTGTCTTGATTTTTTTCTCAAATAGTTTGTTGTTAATGTTACAGAAGCACAATTGTCTTTTGCCTGTACATTTGTGTCCTGTAACTTTACTCAATCTCCTTGACTTTCAATGAAGCTAAAATAAACCATTGTAAGTTGAAAATACCATAAATTAAAAGTGACTATAATGCACCTAAACTACTAAGGATGGGAGAAGGAAATGGCAATCTACTCCTAAAGCAATTCCAAAACAATCATCCATTGAAAACCCTATGAGGATCACTATGAGTCAGACCTGACACCATGGCACCTAATAGCAACAACAGCAACCTACTAAGTACTATAGCTTAGTAACATAATATATTGTTGGCTATTGAGTATTTTTCTTCATGATCTCATGGCTGACTATGACTGAAGGAGTTAGATCATTGATAATGTCCAGCATTACCAGAGATCATCATACAGCATACTGATAACCTTTAACCTGGGAAAAGATTAAAAATTATAGTTTTTACTGAATTTATATTACTTTTGCACTATCATGACCTCAAGAACTCCTAAATTGAACTAGTACAAATTGGGGACATTCAGTAATTATTTCTTAGTTCTAACAGTTTTATTTTTGGTGGAGTTTGTATAGTTTCTATATATAAGGTCATAATGTCTTCCAAGAGAGACAATTTAAAATTTCCCTTTCCTATTAGTATGAATTTTATTTCTACCTCTTGCCTAATTACTCTGGCCAGGACTTCCAATACTATGCTGGATAAAACTGGTAAGAGCAATTTTTCACCATTTCATATGATGTTAGCTGTAGGTTTTTTATATCTGGCAATATTGTATTGAGGTTAATTGTATCTATACTTAATTTGATGATGGTTTTTATTATGAGAGGAAGTTGAATTTGTTTAAATGTTTTTCTGCATTGAATGAGATGATCATATTGCTTTTATCCTTCATTCTGTTAATGTGACATGTTGTATGCATTAACTTGCGTATGTTGAACCATATTTGCATGCAAGGTTAAATCATACTCGATCATGGTGGAATGATTCTTTAAATATGTTTAGAGAATTTGGTTTGCTAGTATTTCATTGAGAATTTTTGCCTTTGTGTATATCAAACATATATATATATATATATATATATATATATATATATATATATATATAACAATTATTATTGTTGTTGTTGTTTTTAGGTGCCATCAAGTTGGTGTCTGACTTACAGCGAGCCTATGTCCAACAGATGAAACACTATTGCCATACTTCTCTGCTATTCATAGGCTGATTGTTTTTTTGGGAGGAGGTTGTCGGGTCCTTCTCCCAAGCCTGCAGCACCTGGTGTTCCCAGGCAGTCTCCCATCCAAGTACTCACAAGGCCCCCCACCCTGCCTAGCCTCTGATATCTGATGGGATCGGAAGCCACAGTGGTATGGCTACAGGCTGTATGGGTACATTTTCTTGTGGTGTATCATATGTGTATGTTATGGCTACAGGCTAGATAGATAGATAGATGTCTACATATCTCTCTATTTTTTTTGTGGTGGTCTTGCTTGGCTTGGATATCAGGATAATCTTGGATTCACAATAAGAATTTGTAGTTATTTTCTCCTCTTGTTTGGAAGAGTTTCTGAAGAAATAGTATTAGCTCTTTTAAAAATGTTTTATAGAATTTAACAGTGAAGCCATCAGGTATGAGGCTTTTCTTTGATGAGTGACTTTTTATTACTGATTTAATTTCTTAACTACTTTTTGGTTTATTCACATTTCTTAAAATTCTTAGTTATTCAGTATTGGTAGATGTTATGTGTCCACAAAATTATCTAGATTGTCTAATTTATCCTATATGTTTTGAAAGAATTTTTAGCATAGTCTTTTACAATACTCCATTTTTGTGGTATGAGTTGTCATGAGTCCTCTTTCATTTCTGATTTTATTTAGTTGAGTCTCTTCTCACTTTTCTTAGCTTAAAGTTTGTTGATTTTATCTTTTCAGGAAGCCTACTTTAGTTTTGTTGATCTTCTTTTGTTTTCTAGCTTCCATTTATCTGTGCTCTGGCTCTTATTATTTTCTTACTTCTGCTCAATTTGGGCTTATTTTGTTCTTTTTGTAGTTCCTTAAAGTGTAATGTTAGGTCATTTATTTGGGATCTTTCTACTTTATTTCTGTTCCCTTCCAAATCTCACAATTTATGCCAAATTCCTCCTCAAGCTGACTCTCTCATGCTAGCAAAATGGCAGCACAAGCTTGACTTTGCATATGAACAAAATATCACCTGAAGCAACAGAAAGATTTTTGTATCATCAAATCGTCCAGAAGAAAATGTCTTTAATATATCATACAACTCTTATCCTATGTGTTCTCCTTAATCAATCGTTATGTTCAAATGGAGAAATCTCGGTCATATGGTTTTTTCTCATATTTATCTTTCTTTGAAACATGTGATTCCTCCAGAAGAAAAATAATACCTTTCAAAAGGATAAATTAAATCCTAGTACAGCATAACAATCCACATAATTTTGGCTTTCGAATCCCAGAAAAGAGTATCAGCTAGCTTGTGTTGTAGTTCAACAACTGAAAGAGCATCTCTTGGAAAGAGAATGATGAAATATATTAAAACGTTCATCATTAAGCATTTCTCCTCTTTATTGGACAAGATCAAATTTTCTTGTTTGATGAAAGAATCCAGGTACTATTAGGAAGAGTGGACTGGGGAATAAATCATAAATATCTACTTGAATAACTATCATTTATCAACTAATTTTTCATCATCCAAAATAGATTAGGTGGTATGTTTTAACAACACCACAATCTGATGGAATAAAATTTATATTTGAGGTGTATATTCACTTTTATAAACAACAAAGTCTGTTTCTCCTTCATTCCACATGCCCATCAGATATGGCCATGTCTTCTTCACTAAGACTCTGTGGTGTATGTGGTTGGAAAACCAGCCTGAAACACTGTCAGTTGTTGTGATAGGCATGTTTGTTAGGATAACACATCCTTTCCATAAACAAGTCATGGGCCAGACTTGATTTCAGTCCTTTGTGCTATAAAATCCTTCCAAGAGGACAGGTCAACTAATCATCATAGTAAGAGTTTTATGTTACTTAACATATTTAATTCTTATAACATTGCTGATGAGAATCTTTTTAAATTTCACATATGAAGAAAATGAAGCTCAAGAAGGGCATATAATTTATAAGAGTTATGTAGTGTGCAAGAGATAATACCAGAGCAGAAACAACATTTTGACTCTAAAACTCATACTCCTAGACTCTATCACACTGTCACCACTTTAAAACCTGATTTGAACTCATGCTTGAAAAAATGAAATTGGCTAAATGAATATCAAAACTCAGTTCTCCTATATTGTATTTCAGTCAGTGTTTGGTCATAATGTGAGTTCATAAAGGACTAGAATTCAGTGCACTAATTTATGAGAAAAGTTTTTGAGATATTCTTTTCATGCATAAAACTAGTCCATTCTGTGTGTCTTTTTAGCTCAATAAATTAACAACAAATTTTTTTCACAACAAAGTGAATAAATTTAGTAAAGAATTGTAAGGCCACAAACAAGATATAATTGAAACTTTAAGCAACTCATTTTACCACTTTGAGACTTAGATTTACCATTGTTGTTGTTGTTAGGTGCCTTCAGGTCGGTATCCGACTCATGGTGACCCTCATAGGGTTTTCAATGGATGACTGTTTCGTGATTGCCTTGGGAGTGGATTGCCAGGCCCTTCTCCCATTTTTGTGGTGCTGGGAATTGAACTCGGGACCTCAGAGACTGCAGCGCAGCGCTCTACCCACTGAGCTAAATCCCAGCCCGATTCACCATTAGAATATGACAATTTTGAACAAACTTATTTCTAATTTCCCATAAATGTTTTGGGTAATCATTTTGTCAGTTAAGTAAAACTTATTGAAACTGCAGTTTGAGTTTATAGATTCAATCTGGTCTCATTAAGATGGGAAATTTCTCATCCAACAATATGCTACAAACAGCTTTATCCATTTTTCCTGTTCCTCTTAGAATTTTGTATTTTCTTCTGTTCACAGATGATTGACAAACCCCAATAAGACACACAAAAAGAAAGAGAGCACAGAGAGAGGGCAATCCAGTGATGTAATTGGTCATGTGTTATACCTGGTTACTAATCTATGAAAGGAAGGTTGATTTCACAGAAAAGGCAAACTCGTGGAATTTAACAGAAGGAGCAAGATCTTGGACTTGTGGTGAAAAAAAATAATAAATCTATCTTTCCCTTTTAGTTTTAACTTTGAAAACAATCTTTACCTCTGAGCCACTGTTTCCTTATTTGTGAAACTAATATAATAAAGTACAGTATGCATTCCTGGAAAGATTAAACGTAATTTCAATGACTCAGGGTACTGGTAAATGACCCATAGTTGATGTTTAAATATCATTGATATTATGTAGTTTTTAGTACAGAAGGGTTTAACCCATGGTCTTATGCATGCTAGGCAAGTGTGCTGTCACTGAGTTGCACCCCTATCCATATGTATGTATATATACATATGGATATACATACATATACATACTTACAAAAAAAAGTATATATATATATATATACACACATACAACAAATTTTATTCACAAGAAAGCGAATAAATTTAGTAAAGAATTGTAAGGCCACAAACAAGATATAATTGAAACTTTAAGCAAAAAAGTATATATATATACATATATATATGTATATATATATATATATATATATATATATATATATATATATGCATGCTGGGATTTGGCTCAGTTGGTAGAGCGCTGCGCTGCAGTCTCTGAGGTCCCGAGTTCAATTCCCAGCACCGCAAAAATGGGAGAAGGACCTGGCAATCCACTCCCAAGGCAATCCCGAAACAGTTAGCCATTGAAAACCCTATGAGGGTCTCTATGAGTCAGATACCGACTCGACGGCACCTAACAACAACAACAACCATATATATATATATATATATATACTTTTTTTTGTAGTACTGAGGGTTGGACCCAGGGCCTCGCACTTGCATGCTCTGCAAGTGCTAGACCACTGAGCTGCACCCCCAGCCCATTTTTTACTTTCTAGGCAAGGTCTCTCTAAGTTACACAGGCTGCCTCTGGTCTTGAACTTGCAATCTTCCTGCTTCTGCCTCCCGAGCCACTGGGATTACAGGCGTGCACCACCCCACCCCGCTCTGGCTCCCTTTTGATATTTTTTTTTTGAATCAGGTTCTTTCGAATTTACCCCCTCTGACACTGGCCTCCAACTTGTGATTCTCTTGCCTCAGCCTCCTGAGTCACTAGGAATACAGGAGTAGTCCACAGCACCCAGACTTCATTTATATTATTATTATTACTAATTTTAAAGAAACATTGCAGCACAATATATGTATGAATAAGAAACTAGAATATGGTAAATTAGGCAAAAAATGAAATGTAGGGAAATTATCAACATAAATTTAGAACTTTGTGTGGATGGAGATTTAAATAAAAGAGGGGATAAATTCTGTTGCAAGACTGTCAAAATATTGAGCGTTATGGGACTTGACTACTGGGACACAGAGAATTAGTACGTATACTTAAGAAAATCATTTCAACTATAGAAATAAAGTCTTTCATGTAAAACTTTCCCCAGATCAGTTGTTTATTCTATTAGTTTTTATGTACTCCTAGCATAAGTGCAAATGTTTCATTATTTAAAAGCCTTTTAGACCTGATATATTGAGTCTTTTCCAAATATATTCAGATATGAATTTCTGTTATATTCTCTCTTAATGATTCTTTTTATTGACAAGCTTACTGTAAGTGAAAAACAATCAGAGACGTTGAACAGATGTTTCAAACATGTGTTTAGCAAAGTGTGTTTCCTTCCAGCAATATAAATGAACATGTGACTTTTGTCTAAGAATTTTTCCCCCTGATCTTTAGGATAAAATAAAACATTAAATAATAATAATAAACGCAATTATATTTATTATTATTAGAATACTTATAGTTGCTAAATACAAAACAAGCATCTAGGCAATAGTTAATCTAATAACTCCTATAACCTGAGAGAAACAAATATGTATTTTAATAATGGTCATATTTTAACTACTACATTGCCATATACCATATTTTATTATTATCATTATAATAACATTTGTTGAATGATGTAGGAGTAATTTTTAAACTAGTTTTTACCGTTACCTGGCTAAAGTGTGCATATATATTGAATCTTACTTAGTTAATGTCATGATCAGAATTCCAATCTTTTTTTTTTAAAAGAAAATCCAATAAAACAGAGTTGCTTCTGGAAGACTTTATGAAATATTTACTGCACACTCAGCCACCTTGAGTTAGGCCAGGCAAAGCAGCATTAATATATTGAGAAAATTAAATAAGCATTTTTGGGCAAAATTTAATAATTACACTCAAATAATTAGGATCCTGCCTCCAGGAGTAATATAATATTCCCGTAAAATATGCAGTCAGTATTTGTTCTCAGGTATAGTAGTGGGTAATGCTCATTCACTCATTCTCTTCCTTGTGAATAATAAGTAAAAAAGGCTGACAGATTAATAAAGCTGGCCCACATTAGCAATGGCCCTCTTGTGAATGTCAGAGTTGTTTCTCAATTAAAGATAAAAACAATAACATCCTCAATTTACATATTTTAAACCATATCCATAATTAATGCTCCTATATTAAAACTAAATGAGATAGACAATCTTACTATCAAGCCCTACGTTAAAAGGGGGAATCAAGTTTGCTAGAGGTTGAGATTTAATTCACGTTTTATCTTAAGCAGTAAAAGAGAGAAAGGTAATTTAATCATATATGCTTAAATCATCAAAAATATCACCTGCATGCATTCTAGTTTCATGGACTATATTATTTTTGTTATTTACATTAAATAATATTATAGTTAGAAAAGTTTGTGGTTGTAAATTATAACACTTCATATATATACATACACACATTTATTTATTTATTTATTTATTTATTTATTTATTTAATTTATTTTTTATTTTTGCAGTACTGGGGGTTGAACCCAGAGCCTCGTGCCTGCATGCTTTGCAAGTGCTAGACCACTGAGTTGTGCCCCCAGCCCATTTTTTTTTTGTTTTTTTTTTTTAACTTTTGAGACCGGGTCTCTCTCTAAATTACTCAGACTGCCTCTGGTCTCCAATTTGCGATCTTCCTCCTCCGCCTCCCAAACTGCTGGGATTACAGGCTTGTGCCACTGTGCCAGCCTTCTCCATTATATTTTGTACAACAACCTACAACTTATATCTGAACACTTTGCAATTATATTCATTTTATTTACTTTGAAAAAAAATATATTGACATCTTAATTTTGTAAATGTATTACAAGGCTAAAAGACAGAAGTTTTGTTTGTACCCACTGGTGAGGAGGTGTCTGTATCTCTTCCATTAACAGAACTATATGAGCTAAATTTTAGCTGGAATGGAGCTCTCCATCACTGTAATAAGGTAAAATAGGTCAAGCCTGCATGGGGCTGAACTAAAGGAAACCAATTTTCTAAATAGTTTCCCTAGCCAGAAGACAAACTGGGAAAAAAAAAAATCTACTTTTCTGGAAAGTTGCAATAGGTTGAGATAGAGGAAAGGAAAAAGAAGAAACGGAAAAGGTTTGTTGACAAAATGAGTGATTTTCAGCAGGAATGAGAATTTATTCCTCCTTTATTATCATTTTCTTCCACTTTCTATCAATGACATCTTAAGCGTTAGACAATAGATAAGAATAGTTAGTAAAGGAAATGAAGGGCATATATGATACATGTATTAGATACAGTTAACCTATAGGTAACAACAACAAATAGGTAAATATAATTACATATATTACTTTTAAGCAAGTTTTTGTAAGTATGTAAAATAGCAAAATGAAGTCTTAATGTCTAGGAATATTTCACAATGCCTTTGTTGTTGCTAGCCTTGTTATGTAAAAGTCAAATGGCAGGTAAATTCATTTTTTAAAAGCTACCTCTTCCTCTAACAATACATCTAGTTATTGGTGTCCAAGTCAGATTAATTTGATTTTGGAATATCCTTCCGTTTCTAAGTTTTAATTACACATATAGAAAATTATGTTTTGCCTCTTGGGATAATTAAAATGGTCCAAGTACCACAAAACCAGAGTTGAGAATCACTGGATTATATTGTTGGCAAGGAGATGTCTAAGGCCAATGCTTTTAGCTAAACCAGTCAGCATAATCACCTCTTCTCTTGGTAATCTCTGACTTTTATCAGTATCATTTATTCATTTTGCTTGGTGTTTCCAAGCTTTCATGAGCCAAATTACTCTACACTTATTTATCTGACAAACATTTATTGCTCCTGAAATTCTATTTGTCCTCATAAGTCTTTGCCCTTACTCATCCCATTCATTTCCATTTTCCCCTTCTCCATCTTTCTTTACCCTTCTCATCTGCTATTTCTAGTGTTTTGTATGACTTATTTGCTCATTGCATGCAGGTCTCTAATTAACTGTCACCTCTCAAAGAAGCTGTCCCTGATTTTTCTTTATAAAGTAAATCTTTTCGTAGACTCATCATTTTCAGTCATTTGTCACTGTTTGAAATTATATCTTTATATTCTTTATTCACTTACTTTTATTCATTGTTTGGTTCTCAGATTTTAAACTCAACACAGTAATTTGTAATATCGAAATTATATTCTCATCATATGAAGAAGACACTTGAATATAAGGTATATTCAGTACAAAATTACTAAGCAAGAAATTTTCATTTTAATAAGGAACTAATTACATTTAACTATCCTTTAGGACTTTAGATATAAACATTATGTTGTTTGATTTTGAGATGTCGTGGAACAAATTCAGGGCATCACATTAGCCAGGTAAATGCTTTACCACTTTGTTACATCTCTAGCTCCCCAAATAACGTTTTAATAATACATAGTTTTTGTGTACATTCTGAGATTATTAGTATAACAGGGTTAAAAAAACATAGTTGTTATGCATTGTTTCTTGATTTGATTATTTTTTTTTCTTTAGTTGTCTATGTGAACTTTAAATTTTTTTGGCCAGGTACTGGCTTATACTACATTAAGACATTCAAATAATAAGACAAAAAATAATAAAATATCTACATTAGAATAACATTGCAAAAAATGGTCCTAGAGGAAGGCATGCCATTATTTGATGGTGAAAAATGGACTTAGCTAAACTGTAGCTTAGTATGATCAGGAGACATTGAGATAATTTCTAAGGAGTAATTACAAAAAAAAATCATCAACAGCTTCCTCCTTAAGAGAAACAGAAGTCATGTTTAACATTCTTAATGTATGCAACTTAATAGAGTATTTCTATCCTAAGTTTCTTAGAAAATCATAGTTTTAGCTAATTTTTCAGGATATAAACTGAAACTTTTGCTGTTTTTGTATTATTCCAAGTGAGAAAAGATTTCAGCTCTCAGTATTTGTTTTAGCCATCCGTGTTTATGTGTTGGCTTTTCTTAGAGTCACTAAATACCTGCAGCCTTGTGATATTCAAATATGATTATACAAAGTAGAGAAAGGACTTATTTTATTCTCTACATAATCTTGTGAATCTGTTCAAATCATTTAAGTTATTAAACAGAATGTGCAGATAAGTAGCTCCTATATCTTCCCTTGGGCTGGGATTTAGCTCAGTTGGTAGAGTGCTGCACTGCAGTCTCTGAGGTCCCGAGTTCAATTCCCAGCACAGCAAAATGGGAGAAGGGTCTGGCAATCCGCTCCCCAGGCAATCCCGAAACAATTAGCCATTGAAAACCCTATGAGGGTTGCTATGAGTCGGATACCAACTCCATGGCACCTAACAACAACAATATCTTCTCTTGAACATTGAGATGTCTGAGCTAATTGTAAATTAATAGGAAGTAACTTTCAAAACACAGAATCTCAGGCCTGGAGAATATCTACATCTTTACTCTTTTTGTCTCCTTAAATTTTTGTTGCTTGTCTGTTTGATGAAACTCAACTATGGTAACAGTTGTGGTTGTTGTTAGGGGCCATTGAGTCGGGTACAACTCATAGCAGCCCTCATATGGTTTTCAATGACTGTTCAGTTCAGGATTGTTTCTGGAGTGGATTGCCAAATCCTTCTCCCAGTTTTGCAGTGTTGGGGATTGAACCTGGGTTTTCAGAGAGTTCAGTGTGGCACTCCACCAACTGACCTATGGGATTAGTTAAAGGACTGTAGTTTAGCTCAATTGGTAGATTGCTGCTCTGTGATCTCTGAAGCCCTGGGTTCAGTCCCCAGCACCACAAAAATGGGAGAAGGACCTGACAGTTGACTCCCAAAAATAATCCAGAAACAATCAGCCATTGAAAATCTTGTGAGGGTCACTATGAGAGGGACACAACTCCAAGATACCTAACAACAAAAATTGTAATGTTATCAGCCAAATAATCCCCTTCTTACTTTTCTCTGAACCTTTTTATCTTTAAAGTTGACATTACACTATTTACCTTGCACTTTGTTTTCCAATTATTTTTGTACTAGTTATCACTTTATTTTATTCTCCCAGTTACATCATAAGTTTTTTTAGAACCAGGATTTATATCTGTTCTTCTTTCTCAATCATTTATCAGTGAAAACACATAATGCATATTTTGATTGCTACTAATACATTTTTAAAATGTAAATTCATCCAAAATTCTACATATGCTGATATTTAGTATACTAAAAATTAAGCTTATCCTCTTACATAAGCTCCAAATGCCCCCCATACTTTTATATTAATATTTATTCTGTGTGTGTATTTGTTACCAGTGAAATACTTTGCTCTACCATTCAAGCATCTAAATACTTTAAATTCATCTTTTTTCTCATATAATTCTTCTTTAGTCTTCAAATCTAAATGGCAGTCAGCTGTTTGCAGTATACTTCAGTTTCTCTCATAGTTACATTCCATTTGGATGTCAATCTCCTGGCTAATATCTTCATGATGGCCCTATTTTTCTGGACTTTAGTTTCTACATTTGATATTACACCTTTCTTTATCCTGCTGGATTTGTTTTTCTAAAATGGATTTTAATCAAATACAGAACTGATAAAAATTTACATTAGATCTCATTATAAGTGGATTCATGCTTAAATTTCACATCCTGACCCACCTTTCAGAGCACATATGTAACTATTATTCTACATTATGTCCTCTTCAATAAGAATACTTGCACTTCCCTAACAAATAATTTATCCTCTCGCTTTTATGCACTATGTAATCCTCCACAAAATGCATTATTTCCCTTCTCAATGATATGAAATACTATCTGTATTTCTAAATCTAGCTCAAGTACTTCCTCCCTGAATGCTTCCTTTATGCTATTAGTCACTACATTCATTTAATACAACAGTTATGCATTATTTTTAATAGCCACATTTTCCTTTGATATCTTATTTGCTTCCTATTTTATCTAACATGTAGCCATCAATTCCATTTAAACCAAAAGTACACCTTACTCAATTTTGTATTTGCTGATGTAAATAAGACAATGTCTTGCATATGGTAAATACTCATTGAAAAGGAACTACTGAGTTAGCTGATGAATGACAAAATAAAGGAGGAATAGAATGAATGATGATTCCACATGCATGCCAACATTGGAAACACATAGATGATAGAAAAGTAACCCAAGATCTGATTAACTATGTGAAGTCATAAATCCCTATTTTATGTGAGCTTTTCTTCACAGCTAGTTAATTCATCCTTCCCTGCACTGTTATAAGACCCCTTTCCATCCTTAAATAATTTTCTCTTCAAAGTATATTCATCGCTATGACAAAATGCCTGAGAAAAATATTTAAAGGAGTAAAGATTTATTTGGCTCATGGTTTTCGAGGTGTCAGTTCATGGTCATTTGGCCTTATCATCTCTGGGCCATATCAAGGCATACAACATGGCAGAGTGTATTTGATACTGAAAGTGAATCACCTCATCGTGATAGGGGATTCTAGGAAGGAAGAAAGGGAATTTAAAGGGCCCTCTCCACACATCTGCTTCCCAGGCACTATTTGAGATGTATGAATAACAATGTCAGCTTCCTTTCAGACAAATAGCATGATTGGTGGGAAATAATACCCTTACAAATGGCCTGATCAATGGTCAATAATACCCTTTACAAACGACATCTCTGTGACAAATACCATCCTTTATGTATGAAGACAACAGATGTCTTCCCATGAGGTCAGGAAATCTCCTTTAAGGCAAGACCCTTCCTTTGTGAAGGGGGAAAATCTCTTGTACAACCTAAAGAAGGCTAG
Organism: Pedetes capensis; assembly: GCA_007922755.1. Lineage (NCBI taxonomy): Eukaryota > Metazoa > Chordata > Mammalia > Rodentia > Pedetidae > Pedetes > Pedetes capensis. Next base: position 25,338 of record VMDO01017590.1, read on the forward strand.
CCTAAAGCCAAAATGATGGAAGGAAATACAACACATCTGAGGATAAGAAGAGGAAACTGGGGAAATAACTGTCCCCTTAATGAGGTATGTATTTATATACCCCAGAGCCCCAGTCCCAATGCAGTTGTCTGCATACTTTCACTGCCTGGCCTGCCTTTCTGATTGCTTACTTAGGAAGTATAACTTGCTCTCTACCTCCTCTTCCCATGTTCCTTTTCCCAACGCTCACCAAAACCCCAAGCCTGTGTTTGCTGATTTTCAGGGCACTCTCATCATTCTCCTTGACTTCAATAAACTGACCTCAAGTTCCCTTCCACTCCCATTTTTAAATTATTTGAATAACAAAACGAAGAACTCTGAAGAGTGACTCTGGGTCACACAGCATCAATGGCAGCCAGGAGGCAAGAGAGAGACAGAGTCCAGGGGAAATAACCTGTGAAGACACACCTACAGAGACATATGTCCTCTAACTTGGTCTCACCTCTTAATAGCCCAGGTATGAATTCATGACTCAATTATCTCTCAAAAGTGCCACCAGATGGGGACCAAGGCTTCAATATGTGAGCTCTTCTGGGGAAACACTTCAGTATCTACCCCATAGCAGTTTGTTAACCCTAACTAAACAACTATCAATAAAAGGCCTTGTACTACTATCTTTTCATGTACACCTACTATTTCTTGATGATATAAGCAGTAACTTTAACTTTTCATATTCCTATAACATTATTATAACTTTAAAGCTAAAGCAGAGACCAGAAAAATGGGTGATTTGCCTTTGCACACCACTGTAGATGACCTAAGATGTTAACACTTCTGTCTGTTGTGTTTTTGTGTGTGGTAGAGTTTGCTGGGGGTAGGATGGGAAATTCTACCAACAATCCATGCTATGAAACTCTAATAACTCTAACTTTTCTTCAAAGATATTTTCTTCAAAGAAATTTATGATAATATATGCTACACATTGAAATTGGGAGCTAGATAGATAACTTGATAAAAGTCATACAGTGATGGGATGTTTTTGTGTTTTGTTCAATGCATATTCTTAGTTCTAAGCTAAGGTCTGTCCTGCAACACCAACTTGGCATCTCACTGAAGACTGGGCATTAGACGTCCAGTTACATTCAATTAGCTACCAAAATATGTTTACATGTAAAAGTTTTTTCAGTTCCATGAAACAGTCTGATTTTATTTCAAACTGAGAAATTAGGGAGAAGAAAGCATGGGGATTTTTTTTTTCAATTCCCAGTATGCTGAACTACTAGTTCTCATCTGAAACCACAAGTACCTTGATAGAATATGATATCTTGTAGTAGTAAATTGAAATTTAATTGATCTGTGGTTTTAATCCATGCAGTGATGCTAGGAGGTAGATTTGAGTTATTTTAGATAATTTGAGGTATACTAAATGCTCTTGCCATTTGAAATCTTTATAGTTTTATAATAATCACTGCAGATCTACTGTGGAAAGTATCAGGGATAAAAAGTATATTTTGACACCCTATTACTAGTTTGTGGAGTTTTAGCTCAGTTGGTAGAGTGCTTCTCTGCAGTCTCTGAGGCCCTGGGTTCCATCACCAGCACGAAAAAAATGGGAGAAGGATGTGGCAGCCCACTCTGAAAATAGCCATTGAAAACCTGAGGAGGGTCACTATGTGTCAGACATGAATCAAGGGCACATTAATAGTATCAAATGAAAACAACTGAATCAAATCAAGTGAATGAAGTCAAGAAGTAAAATAAATAAATTATATGCTAGCTGTTACAGTATCATTTGTATCCTGAGCTTTCATAACTTAATGGGAATATATTTTCCTGACTAGGGTTATGCCTTGTTGGATGATACAAAACCATTTTATGCAATACAATATAACCTCAGGATTTCCTACCCATTATCACATATAGCTTATATAACAGCAACTTTTTCTCTCACTGAGCAAATTAGACAAAAAGGTGCAGTTACAGGAACAGGGAAAAGAGGAAAGAAGTAGGGAATAAAGTCATCCTTGTAAGCCATATAAAAGAATATGTAATGACTATGTTGTCTCTTTCAGCACAAAGAACCACTGGATTTCTTTTTCCATATAGAATGGAGAGTTTTTCCTCCTCCCTAGTCATCATGCCCAACAATACTTAGAAACAGCGCAGTTCTAAAGTTTTTACTATCTTGTTAAAATGTAGAATTGAAAATGCACTATTGAGGTTTGATTTACCAGTTTTGTTTATTTATTTATCTTCTAACAGAAACACAAAGCTAAAGGAAGTCCATGCTCTTCTAAAGGTATTCTGAAACCACAACTAAAAATAGGGATTCAAAGGAAAAACTGTTGTCTAGGAATTTTATTGTCCTAAACAGTGTTATATTCTCCAGGAACCTCAGGAGAGTTCTGAAGATGCTTACATAAGGTACAATGTTGTGTTATCTGCATTATTTAAATAAGAACTTGGGGAGGTCAAACGGAAAAAAAGAACCAGTAAATTGTGTGTATACTGTGTCAAGAAACCAGGAAAATTGTAAACCTTACATAAAAATAAACCTATTCCCAACAATTAATGACTGTGCATGTTAAAACTTGTTGGGAGTGAAGAATATAATATGTGGGTCACCCCTCCCCATAGCCAGGACTGGGCTAGCTCTCCTCCTCCATCCAGAATCGGGGCCCCACCCCAGGGGTACTGTGAGGCATAGAGGAAAGAGGCAAGGACAGATGGCTTCAGGATGCCTTCAGTACAGATTTTATTGTGCAGTTCCTGTAAAGAAATAAAGCCCTCAAGCCCACCCTTTGGGATAGCAGAAGTATCACGGCTCTGGCCTCGGTGGCCCTCAGTGTCCCAGCATCTCGGACGTTCTCCAAGTAGGTTGGCTTCTCCTCCCCTGCAGTTGGTTCCCGATGTTCTCCGTCTCTTTCCAGTGATAGTGTGGTCTCTGCTAGGGTAGGAAGACTTGTCTTTTGGTCCAGCAAGCTTAACCTCCACAGTGATGGGGTGGCAGGACTGTATGGTGGTACAGCATGGCTCAGATGGCAATGAAATGGCTTCTACGATGGCAGGCAGTGTCCTCTCTTGATCTGGTGATGGTGTGGCCCACCTACAATGGAGTGGCAGAGCAGACCAGGAACAAGCAACTCCCAAGCAGGAAGCTAGCAGCCAGCATCATCAGCAGCAGCCTCACATGCAGAGCGAGCTTTGTTTATATAGTCCTTGGGCAACTGCCTTAAGTGCCTCAAGATGGCAATCAGGTGGGGGTGCAAGGGGCTAGATGCAGCCAGTTAGGAGTGACATTCAAATGTATGGTGAAACCAGATGTCACTCCTTGGGCAATCAAGAGGAGATCCTTGATTACCAATCAGAGGACAAAGTGAGGGTTGGATAATTCCCTACAATAATATGTAAATGTGACAGAATTTCTATGGCCAGCTCTTTTAGAATTCATACAATATGGGCCCAATGAGGATATTTATTCATAAATGTTGTAGTGTTTTGAATTTTATTTGAAGAGATTATTGTTTTATCAAAGAACATAGTATGAAGGAGAAATATTTTGTAAACAGGTTAAAAAATCACCATCATCACAATACTAGGAAGTGCTAACTTTTTTCCTCCTTTGACTAATCTCTCTGGACTTCAGTGAGAAAGAAAGACTTATTTTTCTTTTAGAACTTTTTTATCAGAGTTCTTTGGACTATCATTGCTTTAACTTTGCCAACCATAGCATGCATAGCTAAAGATTGTAATTTGTTTTACAACAGGACACAACCAGAACAAAAAACTGTGTAGGCAGTGAAGTGCAGAGGTGATGGTCAATCCTGAGGACACAGACAGCGAATAGTAAGGTAGATATAAGATGCTGATATCTTTCTATTGCTTCCTTCTAATTATTATGAAAGATCCCTGTGGCTGAGGCTGATGTTCTCTTATTTTTTAACCATTTACCATTAACTTTAAAGTAACAAGGATCTCATTAGAAGCTTGACTTTTCTTCCCATTGCAATTTTTACAACATGCAGTGTAACAGCACCTTGCCCATACCAGTTGGTAGGTACAATTCATTGGATTGACTTAAATTTAAACGTGGTCAATTTAAGTTAGGAAATATTGTTATAGTAACTACATATCAGAAAAGGCAGGCAGAAAGCCTATTGTAAATACTTTTAAAAATTATGAAATCTGTACTGATTTTAATTATAAAATGATCGATTTCACTGAAATTGCTTGCATACTTGTCAAGAAATTAATTCACTCCTCAACCTGGAGGTTCTTACTGAAATCTTCATCTCTATATCACCATCCCCAGGCCACATATGTATAAATTTACTAGTGAAAAACATGAGTAAAACATGAAGAAAGGAGAGGCAGTTAAGTGGAATAAAGAAATTAAAGAAAAATGTGCACTTCCTTTAAATTTGACATTTAATAGTCACTTATATTGAAAGGGAGGAGACAAGGGGGATCTCACTCATGTCATAGCTACACAGTAACCAAATTAAATCAAAGAATAATAATCTCTCCCCCTTCCTTTCTCTCCTTCTTTTCCATTTTTTCTCTTTCTTTCTGCCTTCCTTCTACTTCCTTTTTCATTTACTTCATCCTTCAGCAAGCATTTTTTGATAAACCTACTATGTGCCAAGGAACATGATAATCATTAATATTCTAACATACGCTTAGAAAGAAGATAAAGTTTTCATTTAAAAATTTAGATCCCCCAATACTAAATAAGAGCCTGCCAGGTTAGTTTCTGTGTTAAATTCTGGAAAGCAACTGATAAATTGTATAGACACCGTTCCTAATGTAATTTAGTATATAAACCTAACCAATGAGTTTAAAATTCTACCAAGTAAAGTCCCTCAACAAGCCAGTGATAAATACTGAAACAGAAGTTATGAATCTAAATTTGCTATATGCTTTATCTTTTGTTGTTGTTGTTATTGTTAGGTGCCGTCTAGTCAATATCTGACTCATAGCGACCCTCATAGGGGTTTCAATGGCTAACTGTTTTGGGATTGCCTTGGGAGTGGCTTGCCAGGTCCTTCTCCCATTTTTGCGGTGCAGGGAATTGAACTCAGGACCTTGGAGACTGCAGCGCAGCACGCTGCCAACTGAGCTAAATCCCAGCCACATTATCTTTTATACCCTATTAATTAGTATTGCTTTAAGAGAAAATAATATCACTTGTCAATGATTCTGCGACTAGGATGATTTTCAAATATGTACAGATATAATAGTAAAAAGCATCTCCAAAGCCAGTAAAAATCAGCCTGCACATTGTTGTCTTAAGGTATTCAATAGTTAGCTAACAATGTGCCAATGTCAGATTTGTTTTCTCCTTGACATTTAATATAAAATTTACAAACAGAGAAAATTTGAAAGAAATGTATGGGGAATGATCATATAATCACCATCTATATTCTACAAATATTTTGTTATCTTTGCTTTAGACAATCTTATAAAGCATGTCTTTGGGCAAAAAATAAACTACCATGATTCAAACATAGACAATGAAGTCCATCCAGGGCAGTTTTGTCCATATTAGAATGCCATTATTTAACACAAAGTCTAATGGAGTCAATGAGAGCTTTATTCAGGAATGATGATAGCTCAGCACAAAAGATGATATTCAAAATCTTCATATCCATTGGAATAAAATTATTTTAGCAAAATAACACACTAAAAATTTTCTTAAACTATCGTAGCATATAAAGGCAGAAACCAAATTAATAATGTTTATTCCTATCTTGATTAGGATTTAATTATGTGCTCTGGGAGAAAATTTCTACAAAATTAAATCATAGTAAACTGAAATAAATAGTTCAATGGAAATACGTTTTTTCCATACTATGATTTTCCCCTAAACTATTATCTTCATCAACACAGTGATTATATTCAAAATTATTTAATTCTTTATAAATGGCATGTACACTTTCTACTACTATACTTTGCCAATGTCATTTCCGTGTCACACAAGACTTGTAAAACCAGAAAGGCGTACAGATTTGTGTAGTAAAAGTGACACATGCGTGGGAATTTGCAGAGTTGCATTCTAGACAATGATATATGAGATACTGATTATTCAAGCCCTGTAGCATCAATTTTACCTTTTTTTTAAAGGAGAGATTGTATTTGTGTGTGAAAGGGATACTGAGAGAGAGGCATAGAGAGACAGAAACTTAGAGAAAGAGACACAAAGAGAGACAGAGGTGAATGGACCTTTCCTTAAGGTTCCTATATATGGTAATTGAATCACTTCTCCAAATATTCATAGTCACACGAAGATGAGCAGGGACATTTGGATCCTTTTCAGTAGAGGTTGCAAAAATTAATTGGAAAGGTTAAATATATTTCTCATGCTTCTGGAGACTTAGAAGTCCAAGATTGAGGTGCTGCCAGACAAGGTAACCAGTAAGGGTCTACTTCCAGGTTCATATAACAGTGTTTTATTTTGTGTCCTCCAAGAATAGAAAGGAGAGAGTTTCTCTGGAGCATCTTTTTTTAAAAAAAATAAATATTGGTTGAGTACAGAGTAATAAGTCTTTTGTTATATCCATTATGCAACTATTAAGTCACTTTTGCTTACATATTCATCATATTATCGGTTTTACAAAATAGTAAAACTAAAAAGAAAAGAAAAAGGTAGGAATTTTAATTCATATATAATGAAAATTTTATTCAATCATGGGTTTTATTCTCATTGATTTTTCCCTTCTTATTTTCTCATGTATTCATTTTGCTGCAAATTGTATTTTGAGATTCTCTTCTCCCTTTTTGTTCCCTCCAAGATTTCCCTTCCCTTCCTCTTCTTTAATCTCCACTTTCACCTGCTAATCCCTTCTTTCCTTTCTCATCAGTTTATATTTTCCATTCCTAGATGGGTATAGGGCTGGGATTTGGCTCAGTTGGTAGAGCACTGCCCTGCAGTCTCTGAGGTCCCGAGTTCAATTCCCAGCACCGCAAAAATAGGAGAAGGACCTGGCAATCCACTCCTAAGGCAAACCCGAAACAATCAGCCATTGAAAACCCTATGAGAGTCACTATGAGTCGGATACCAACTTGACAGCACTTAAAAACAGATAGGTATGCTTGTTCATTTTTATATATTTGACTGTATATAATTTTTCTCTTCCTTTAAGTTACATTTAGCTCCCACAAATGAGTGAGAACATATGACAGTT
>VMDO01017591.1:7060-44572 GCA_007922755.1 Pedetes capensis
CGGAAGCTAAGCAGGGTCGGGCTTGGTTAGTACCTGGATGGGAGACCGCCTGGGAACACCAGGTGCTGCAGGCTTGGGAGAAGGACCTGGCAACCCCCTCCCAAAAATCAATCTGCCATTGAAAACCCTATGCACAGCAGAGAAGCACTGACAATAGTGTTTCCCCTGTTGTACAGAGGGTCGCTATGAGTCAGATACCGACTCGACGGCACCTAACAACAACAACAAAGTACTGAAAAAAATGAACAGTATGTGGTTCTTGTGACTGGCTTCTTTTACTTAGCATAGTGTTTTAAAGGTTCATCCATGTTGTCATATGTAGCAGCAATTCATTGGAGCTTTTCTATGCATACCTGGATATTCTACATTTTGCTTGCCCATTCATCAGTTGATGGATACTTTAAGATGTTATGAATAATCCTGATATGAATATTCACAAACAAATTTTTTGTAGAAATATGTTTTTATTTCTCTTGGGTGTACACATAGGAGAGTAATTGCTGAGCGAAAAGTCAACTCTGTATTCAACTTGCTGAGAAGCTGCTAGAATATTCTCCAAAGTGGTTAAACCATTTTATATTCCCACCAGCAGTGTATGTAGCTTCCAGTTTCTCTGTAATACTTGTCTGACTTGTCTGACTCATTAACACTTGTCTGACTTTGTTAATAGCCACCCTAGTGGGTATGAATTTGTATCTCATTGCAATTTTGATATTCATTTTCCTAATGAATAATGATGCTGAGTATCTTTTCATGTGCGTAGTGGACATTTATATATCTTCTTTAGAGAAATATCTATTCAGATTCTGTACCCTTTTGCCTTTATTTTTGAATGTTTTGGTTTGATTTGGTTTGGTTTGGTTTGGTTTTTGCGGTGGTTGGGGATAAATCCCAGGGCCTCACACATGCTAGGCAAGTGCTCTGCCACTGAGCCACACCTTGGCCATTGTAAGATAATTTTACAGGATATAGAATTCTGAGTTTACATATTTTTTTTCTTCTAGTACTTTGAGTATGTCATTCCACTGTCTTCTGGCCTCCATTGTCTCTGACGAGAACTCAGTGTGATTTCCTTGTATGTGATGTGGTTCCCCTGTACCTGATAAGTTATTTTTCTCTTGTGGCTTTCAACATTTTCTCTTTGGCTTTCAATGGTTTGAATATGATGTATGTGGGTATAAATCTCTGTTTGTCCTATATGGAATTCATTGAATTTTTTATGGAGATTAATGTTTTTCATCAAATTTGGGATATTTCTGGCTATTATTTCTGAAATGTTTTTTTCTGCCATTTTCTCTCCTTCCTCTCCCAGTCAATTTCCAGAGTCCTGAAGTGGTTGTGTTTTTGCAATATCATTGATTTATCATTGCTTTTTTAGGGGGGGATTTGTTGAACTCCTCACTAAGCCATTCCAGAAGTCTTGCCTCTACATTAGCTGATTTTAATAACTAATATTTTCATATCAAGTGCTAGCTGAAAAGAGCTGAAAACTGGATCAGTGGTCTTAAGAAAGAGCTGTTTGTTAAAACATTTTGAAGGATACCTGATCTGAATTGCCCATTGGAGAAAGCACATCCTCTAACAAAGCAGAGTGATGAGTAATATTTGCCTATGTGATCTGGTAATTTGTGGCCAGCTGAGCTATTGTAATCATCTTGCTAACAAGAAAAGTTCATTGGCTCTAAATAATCATGTCAACTTGAAATAGCACTTCACACAAAAAAAGTTAAGTTGTACATCTTTGCTTCCCCCAGCAGATGGTGACATTTTATAGAATATGGATAAATTGTTCAAATGGACCACTGAGCTAAATAACTAAACTGGAATTGTCTGTATTTCATTTCTTTCTTATCTATACCTGGAATTCATTTACAAAAAGAAGTAACATTCATTAAAGGAGACTCAAAACAAGTATTAAAAGTGTAACTAATACAAAAGTAGAAAATTTCAACTTCTCCAATACCTAGTTTGTACAAGGTTTTCACCAGATACTGTCTTTTTTGGCATCAGGTCACATCAGTGTACTGATTTATAAAAATAGAACAGTAAGGACAAACTGATAAAATGGGCAATTCCGCCTTTACATAATGTCCACCTCTGGTTTCTCTTCACTCCTTTCTTCTAGGAAGGCCCCTCACCCCTCTTTGCTTCTCAAATTAGTGCTTTAGAGTTAGAGTAGTCGCCCATCTGAGGTTTCACTTCCTGCACTTTCAGTTATTCAGTCAACCACAGTCCAAAAATATTAAACAGAAAAGTCCAGAAATAAACAATTCATAAGTTCTAAATTGCTCATGTGAATAAGTCTCATGTCCTCCCATCCATCATGCCCCAGGAATGAACCATCTCTTTGTCTAGTGTATTCACACTGTGTACACTACCTGCTCACTAATCACACAGTTAACTCAGTCATCAGATCAACTATTACAGTATCACAATGCTTGTGTTCAAGTACCTGCTATCTTACTTAATAGGAAAAAAATGGCCACAGAGGGCAAGAGTAGTGATGCTGGCAATTCATATATGCCCAGGAGAAGCTGTTAAATGCTTCCTTTAAGCAAAAGATGAAAATTCTTGACTTAAGAAAAAAATTTGTATGCTGAGGTTGCTAAGATTTGTAGTACCATAAGATATTTTGAGAGCACATGTAACTTTTTTATATTATAATTTTTCTATTTTATTATTAGTTATTACTGGTATTCTTTTACTGTTTACTAATTTATTAACTTACTCTTATCATGAGTATGTTTGTACAGGAAAAACCATAATATATGTAGGATTTAATACTATCTTCAGTTTCAGGCATCCACTGGAGATCTTAGAAAATATCCTTGGCAGATAAGAAAATTTACTGTACTTTTCCGTTCCTTTAAGCTCAACACATTAATATTTTCTTCTCTATTTTCTAACCTAGAGTACAGTGATGATTAGAATTCCTTCTTATGTATGTAATTCAGAGTTCCAGCTTAATGTGTCAACTCTACAAGGAGTGTTACATTCACTAGTTCAGACTAAACCCCAATTGAACATCTATTATATTTTGGGTTTTCTTGTGGAGCTCACAGTCCTTTCAGCAAGGGAAAAGAACTCATGTTTGTTACATAACAGTATTCGAGAGGTGTTTTAATACACAAGGTTTAGCGCACATGGTTCCATGGGAATTCAGAATATGAGCCATTAATTCTGTTAAAGGAATTTTATATGTGAACTTGAAATCTGAGTGAAATATCACAGACATGAGCAAAAGGCATTTTAGGCAGAGTGAACTACTTAAGCTCAGATTTAGAAGTATGATATTTCTCAGCATTTTTAGGGAAGCCAGAATAGTCTGGCTAGAACACACAGTATTAAACACACTGTGTGCCAACAGAGCCAGAATGGGGGATGGGAGAGGAAGTGGAAGGGAGTGATGGGAAATGAGAAGGTAGAAGTACATTGAGGCCAGACTGTAAAACCACTTAGAAGGCATGTTAAAATAGCACTGTAAAAACTCTTGCAAGTTGTGCTATGGAGTGTGGGCTTGATCCTGTTGCCCTGAGAGCCATTTCACAAAGGTGTGGAGGGAGTAGAAGATGGAAGCAGAGAGACCAATTAAGAGATGACAGATCACACAAAGCTAGAGATGAAACACAGCATAGATTAATGAACTGTGGTGTCTTCAGAGAGAGGGTTAATGATGATGAAGGCCTATTTAAGAGTTTCATATGGTAGACCTTATGGGCTATGGTGTTGGGGTCTGCTCTGGCTGGCAAAAGACCATGGAATTCATCACAACACCAGTACGCTCGGGGACCCTTGGGGGTGGGCAAGAGCTGGTCGGTGGTGCCAAGAAGGACCCTGGGAGCCTTCTTATATAAAGCAAACAGGAACTTTATTAAGCTGCTCCTTTGCAGGAGACCCTAAAGCTTTCTAGCTGACAGCACAGGTTGCTGCTGCTATAATGGAATAACAGCTCTGTACCAAAGTAACAAACAGCTCTGATGTCCTTGCTGGCTGCTCCAGTGATGTTACCTCTCGGGTTGTCTTCTCCTCTCACCTTCTTCTCAGAGCTGGGGGATTGAGAGCTCTTCTTGGCTTGCTTGAGGTCTTTTCTTGACTTCAGAGTCTTGCCTCTCTACGACTTGATTGAAGGTCTGGATGATCCAAGTGGTGAAGTCTGGTATAGGATGTAACAATCAGAATCAAGGTGGTCGGGAAGAAAGAAAAGAAAGGACACCTGAGGTAATCAGTGGTCTGCTTACATACACTCTATGTGGGGGTGTGGACCAAGGTGCCACCAATCAGAGAGCAGCTCATGCCAGGAGGAGCAGCTTTCTGTGTGAGGGCTTGGAAAAGTGCACTTATGATTGGGGGGTTAGGTGCAGGCTGGACCAATCACTGAGATTTCCTTAGTAACTAACTGGACAGCTCTGGGCAGCCAATCAGGCTGAAAAAGGCCACACCAGGGCTGGGCTGTTTGGTTAAGGGTTAAGGGTAACCAGAGGTGGCAGAAACAGGGCAGGATCTGGGGAGGGCTCACACCTCTGCCCAAACCAAGTGGGCCTCGGTCCCAGGACCCTTCCGGTCCACCTCGGGGGGTGTCTAGATAATCCCCTACATTTTCGGATTCGCATACCACAGTGCTATGGCTGCAGGCTATGCAATGATTGTTGTTGTCAGATGCTTTCGAGTCCATGTCCCACTCATAGTAATACTATGCACGACAGATGAAACACTATTGTTAGTGCTTCTCTGCTACTCATAGGGTTTTCAATCGCTGATTGTTTTTTGGGTGTGGGTTGCCAGGTCCTTCTCCCCCGCAATGATAGCATTAAACAAAACAGAAAATCCATGAGGAATAGCAGATTTTTGGAGGATTATAAAGGATTAGTCTTGAGATGAATATGAATTCAAAGCTCCTGGTAACATCCAAGTGGAGATGCTGAGACAGAATTGGAAATATGAGACTAACTGGAGTTTGGGAGAGAAATCTGGAAATGATCATGTAGAGTGAACAGTATAAACTTAATGGGAGAAGCCATAGGAGTTGAAAGTCCCAGATGGTTTAGTCCAACAAGAAGAGTTCAAGGATGGAGCCTTGAGATTCCCAGTATTTTAGGCTAGGTGGAGACTATGAAGGACATTAAGAAGCAGCCACTTAAGAGTTAGGAAGGGAACTACAGGGAGTGGAGCTATGTCTAAGGAGGAATGATGGTCATGCAACCTCTATATTCACGTATTCAGTATTACCCTAATAATTTCTCTAGAATAATCCTAGCCCCATTTTTGGTCAGTGTTTGAGAAGCTATCCAGTCCTCACCATATGAGAAAGCCAACATCTTATGAATGTGAAAAAGTGAAAGTATTATGAAAGATACCCTGACCTATACCATGTAATTATTTTTTTCCTTTCTGCTAAGAAAAAGGTTAAAAATTAACACACTTAACAAAGTTCCATTACAATTATGTTTTCCTTTACACCAAATAAATTATACATATTACAAGAAGGAAGAAAAATGTGTACAGTTGGTGTACAATTGCCTGTGAGAAGTCACTTTTTTTCCCAGAAAATGTTTGTTGATTTATGTTTCTATTAGAAAATCCAGAGGGACTTGGTAAGTGTGCTATCATTGGATTTCAATAGGAATTCGCCATTTTTACCCTTCAGGAGGTAGTAAGGAAGGTCAGAATACTTCTTCCTTTGAAAAGGTCAGGGAGTGTGGCAGGTGCTGTCCAGATTCTTCTTCAGGAATAAAGGAAATGGTCCCCAGATACTAGAAATGGTCCCCCCAGCTGTCAGATCCTTCAGGGACCCAGCCTTATCCAAGTCACATCCTTCCAGGAGTCAGCCTGCAGCTAATTGCTAAATCACATGGGCCACAGCCCTCTCCCTTGACTTGGGACAGCTCCAAGTAGCCACCTCACCTTCAAAGATCACTATGTGGAAGAGCAAGAGAAATTTTGGGCTTGAATTGCAACCAAACTTCTCCTTCTGCCAATCCTACATCTTTTTCTTCCTTTCCTTTCCTTTCCTTTTCTTTCCTTTCCTTTCCTTTCTTTCCTTCCTCTTCTCTTTCTCTCTTTTCCTTTTTTCTTTCTCTCTCCCCCTTCCCCTCTATCCTCCTCTCTCTTTCTTTTATCTTTCTTTCCCTGATAAGTGATCTCAAGGGTCTTTTCTAATAAATAAATCTCCTGCATGCTAACAATCTCCATCTTAGAGTCTACTTCCCAGAGAACTCAACCTATACCTAAGCTGAACTCACAGATTGGATATAGGCTGCAGGCCAAATTGACACTCACTTTTTCATCCATTTGAGCTCAATAGCTCAAGACAGTTTGGTCACTGGATGAAAACTGAGGCAGGACTATCCAGGTTTATAAATTTTTATTTTAAAATTTATTCTAGTAGATTCATTCTTTTTGGTGTACAGTTCTATGAGTTTTGACAAGTGTACCAAATCATATAATATAATAATCAAGATGCAAGAGGGGCACAGACATAGTTCAGTAGTACAGTATGTGCTTAGAATACACGAGGACCTGTGTTCAATACCAAGTACCACAAAACGAAACAAAACAAAACAAAAAAAAACAATTAAAATAACATACAGAAGGTTCTTATTACCCCCAAAAAATGCTCTCTTGCTGTTCCTTTATAGTTAATTCCTCTACTTAATCCCTGGAAGCCACTAATCTGTTCTTTGTCAATATACTTACACATATTCCACAATTTCATGTACATGAAAACATACAGATTTTGGACCCAAATTCTTTCACACAGAATAATGCATTTGAGAGTCACCCATGCTGTTATGTGTACGTATAGTGTATTCCTTTTTATTACTGCGTAATATACTGCTGTAAGCATCATTAAAGTTTGTTTCTTCCTTCACCAGTTGAATGACATTAGGGTAACTTCCGTTTTCCTGCCAATTATGACTGATGCTGCTATAAACATTTGCATATAGGATTCTGTGTGAACATAAGTTTTCATTTCTTTGAGGTAAATGTGTAGGCAGGGAATTGATGGGTCAGGTAGTAAGTATTTTTTTTTAACTTTTTGTCAAACTGTTTTTCCAAAGTGGTTAAACCATTTTTGCTTGCAACTAATAGTGTATGAATGTTCTAGTTGCTCTACAACCTCGCCAAAGATACAGTACAGTTTGGATATGAAGAATCTCCCCAGAAGGCTCATGGTTTGAAGCCTTGGTTCCCAGCTGCTGGCTCCAATCACTGAGTAGTGATTGGATCATAAGGGTTCTGACTTAATCAATGAGTTAATCCATTGATGGTTTCATAATTTGATGGCAGCTTTTGGAAGTGGGGCCCAGTTGAAGAAAGCAAGTGACTGGGGGCTTGCCTTTGGGGTCTATACCTTGTCCATGGCCCCTTCTTGGATACCATGAGGTGAACAGCCTCCTCCACCATACACTCCTACCACCATGATGTTCTGCCTTGTCCAAAGGCCCAAAGCAACAGATACAGTCGACCTTGGAATGAAACCTCTGAAACTGTGAGCCAAAATAATTCTTTCCTCTTTTTGTTTCTCTCAGGTATTTGTCACAGTGATGAAAAACTGATTAATACAAGGTTTAGCAGTGGTATTTCACTGTGACTTTAATTTGCATCTTGTCGTCGAGGTTGAACATCTTGTTCCTGTTTTTTATAGGTATCCACATATGTTTGCTCAGTTGGGAGAGTGCAGTGCTACACTCTCTGAGGACTGCAGTTTGATCCCCAGCACCACAAAAAGGGAGAAGGGCATGGCAACACACTCCTGAAGCAATCCCAAAACAATCCGCCATTGAAAACCCTATGAGGGTCGCTATGAGTCAGACATGACTCAACAGCACCTAACAACACAAAACATATGTTTGGTGCAGTGTCTGCTCAAATTGTTTGCCCATTTTTATGTTGAGCTGATTGTTTCTTCATTGTTTGAGAGTTGTTCTGGGCACAAGTCTTTTGTCAAATATGTTATGTATAAATATTTTCTCCCAGTATATAGTTTGTATTTTTAATCTCTGAACAGCATCTTTTGCAGAGAAAAGGTTTTTAATTTTTGTGAAATCCTATGTATTATTTGTTTCTTTTATGGACAATTCCTTTGGTGTCATATTTAAGAACTATTTTCCTAAGCTAGGGCACAACTACTTTCTTCTACATTTTCTTCTAAAAATCTATACATATTACATTTAGGCCAATGTTTGGTTTCAAATGAATTTTTGTAAAAAGTGTGTGACAGTTCCTAGAATCTATTCTATGATATTGACCTGTGTGTCTATCCTTTCACCAATACCATGCTGTCTTGATTACTGTAGCTTTTTAATAAGTCCCAAAAGCAAGTAGTAAGTCTTCAAATTTTGTTCTTCTTTTCAAATTTGTTTTGAATATTCTGATTCCTTTGCCTTTCCATGTAAATTTTAGAATTATTATGCTGATCTCTATAAAGAATGCTGCTGGAATTTGGATTGGGACTGAAAAATTTGTAGATAAATTTGCAATTTATCATTGACATCCACACAATTTTGAATTTTCCAAACCAGGACCACAGTGGCTCTCTGGTATTTGCATGAGATTTGTTTCAAGTACCCCCCACACTGATACCAAAATCTGCAGACGCTCAGATCTCTTATATAAAATGGCACAGTATTTGCTTGTAACCTAGGATATCCTCTTGTATATTTCACAGCATCCTTAGATGACTTATACTACCTAATACAATGTAAATGCAATGTAAATACTGCTGTATTGTCTAAGGAATAATGACAATAAAATATCTGTGTATGTTCAGCATAGATACAATTTTTTTCTGAATATTTTTGATCTGAGGTTCTTTGGCTACATGAATGTGGAACTAATGACTACAGAGAGATGAATGTATATCTGTCCACCCATTTAGCTCTCTTTAATTTCTTTCATCATTGCTTTGTGGTTCACACATATCCAGGGCATATTTGTTCAGTTTAGAACTACGCATTTCATTTTTTGGTGTTAATATAAATAGTACCTGTGATAGGCAGAATAATGTAACTAAAGGTACCTTTGCCCTGATTCCTGGAAGCTGTGCATGTGTTGCTTTGTATGATGTTGTGGATTGAATGACAACCCTCAAAGACATCGGGTCCTACTCTGTGGAAACTGTGCTAATGTTACTTTATATTGTGAAGTGTTTTCAGATGCAATTAAACTAAGGATCTTGGGATAAGAAGATTACCATGGATTATCTGAGCAGGATCTAAATGATATCACAGGAATACTTCTAGAAAGATATTGTGAAGACAGAAGGCTGTATGAAGACAGAGTAGTGAGAGATGCAGACACAAGCCAAGAATGTCAATAATCACTTGATGCTAGAAGCAGCAAAGAGCAGACTCCCTGTTGAGTCTCCAGTGGGAATGTGGTCCTGCCAACACCTTGACTTTAGACTTCAGAATGCTAGAAAATTTTTCTTTCTTTCTTTCTTTCTTTCTTTCTTTCTTTCTTTCCTTCTTTCTTTCTTTCTCTTGACATGGTCTCTCTGTATAGCTTAGGCTGGCCTAGAACTCACCATATAGAGCAGACTGGCCTTGAACTTACTTCAATTTTCCTGCCTCAGCCTCCCAAGTTCTGGGATTACAAGCATGCAACACCATGCCTGGCATAAATTTCTATTTTTAAGCCATCCAGTTGGTTGAAATTTGTTAGAGTGGCCCCAGAAAATATTGTAAGAGGACTGCAGGTGTCTCTGCTGTGGGGCCCACAGACTTCTCTCTCTCCCTTCCCTTACCCACAGCCCAGGAGAAATCTCTGTGGAGGGGCTAACTGGGCACTACTCTTTCTCCTGTTTCACTAAGCCATTTCACCTAACCACCTACACCGTCTCTGTATCAGCTGTCTTCCGCTCCATAAAAACCCCTGAAACTTACAGCACCCATCTATTATTTCTTACAATTCAGTGGGTCAGCTTGGTGGGGGCTAAATGGTATAACATCTCTCTACTCAAAGTGTAGTCCTTAGACTAGCAGCATCAGCAGTACCCACAAACTTATTAGAAATGTAAACTTTATGAATTGGGCACCGTGGCTCACACCTGTAATCCCAGTGACTCAGGAGGCAGAGGCAGGAGGATTGCAAATTTGAGGCTAGAGGCAGCCTGCATAGTTTAGCGAGACCTCTGCTAAAAATAAAAAAAATAAGAGGGGTGGAGTGTGCAGCTCAGTGGTAAAGTGCCTGCAAAACATGCACAAGGCCCTGGCTTCAACTCCCCAGAACTGCAAACAAGAGACAGAGAGAGAGAGAGAGAGAGAGAGAGAGAGAGGCTTTAGCCATGTCCAGGTGGAGTAAAGCAATTTCTGCATTTGCACAAGATCCCTCAAACATTAAAGATGGAGCTATTCAACTGGTGTTGAATAACCATTCCCAGCTGGCTGGCAGCTGGCAGAATGGTTGGCCTGTGGAGCCTCAGCTGAGAGGCTTATTCTCTGATCAAGGTGCCTAGCCCAGGCTTCTTCATGTGACAGTCTTAGGGTTCCAAAGAGCAGCAAAAGATCAAGCCCCAAAGCAGAACTGTTTTTCACACCTCTGCTTGTGTCATGTTTGCTACTGTCCCATCTGCCAATGCAAATCACTAGGTCATAGTCTTAGTCCATTTCCTGTTGCTACCATGGAACATCTAAGACCAATTATAAAGAAAATAGGTTTATTCTGGCTTATGGTTCTGGAGGCTAGGAACCTACAGAAGCCTCTTGGTTTCTGATAGGGCCACATGCTGCTCTATGCATGGCAAAAAAGCAGGACTGCAAGCAGGCAGACACATGCAAAGTGGGGTAAAGGGACATAGGAGCTTACCTGCTTTATAACAACCCATTCTCAAGATAAGTAATCTAGTCCCTTAAGACCCAGAACTCACTCTTGAAAGGCATTAATCCCTCTTGAGGACTGCTACATTAGTGACCACCTCCCAGGACTGCTACATTAGTGACCAAATTTCAACATGAGTTTTGCTGGGACAAACCACATCTAAACCATAGCAGTCATCCCAGAGTTAGTGTGGGAAGGCAAGGCCAAAGGGCATGGAGGGAGGAAAGAAATACTTTGTGGTTATTTTTAATGCCTACCACACTGTCTGCTGCTGAACTTGAGACTTGTGGGAAGAAATATCAGCAATCATTTGCATTCTACCCAGCCACATCTCTCCCTCAAGGGAGCACAGAGCCATTCTACTTACTTAAAAGAGAAGGGAAAAGTAAAAACACAAAGTAAGTTATAAATTAATGTTGGAAAATAATATTCTTAATACAAAAGAGATGAATACACAGGTAAGTGGCTGAGTCTAGAAAAGTGAGAGATTGTCCAATATTGTTTCTCTTTTCTTTTTTCAGTACTTGGGAGTTGAATCCAGAATCACATACATACGTTGCAAGTGCTCTACCACTGGGCTGCACCCCCAGCCCATTTTTAAAATTTTTACTCTGAGTCAGGGTCTCACTAAGTTATGCAAGCTGCTTCTGGCCTTGAACTCCTCTCCAGTTGCTGGGATTACAGGCATTTGCCACAGTGCCTGGCTCCCAACGTGGTTTCGTTTGACTATGAAGTAGGAGGTAAGGTCATCTATTGAGAATGGGACAAAACAAAAAGAGTAGAAAGTTTGAAATGGTCATAATGGGACTTGAGACTGAGAATTGACGTGAAGAGTATAGGATTTCAAGGACCATCTGAAGTTGATGATGGTGGATTTCTCTTGATACCAATCTGTCCTTGGGGTTACTTCTTACAATCGTGTTTTCAGGAATAGAGAAAGCCCAAAGCAAGGTTTTGTGAGGGGAGGAGGTTGCTAGATAAGTAATGAAATGACAGAGGGCAAGGGAGTTAAATTTTTTGGTAAAAGCAGTATTAAAATAATGGTCTGGTGTCTCTTAGCCGAATATGAAAAAGTGAGAAGAAAGTAAGGGTAGTGGTGGAGGTTAGGGAATAGAAAGGACATGAACCAGTGGCTGGAAGGAGAGAGAATTGTCAACAGAAAGTCCTTGAGCCAGTTGTTGTAGAGGTGGAGTAGCTTTCGTGATGAAACAGACCAGAGACTTTTGGAGATGTTCTCACTTTTCCAAATTAAATACCTTTCCCAGGTGCTGATGAGTAGATTTGCTTTCTGTCTTTTGTTAACAGTTCAATACCCTACCCAAGGGGATGAAAGCTCTCCTTTCCTTGCTCATCATCCCACTGAACAGAGCAAAAATTATTGTTTTCTGTTCTCTTTTGAATTTTAGTAACTCTAAGCTTAATCTGTCTCTTGGATTTCCTGTTACTTTCTTATCTATTCATAAGGAGGTACATGTCTCTCCTTATGGGTCCTTTTAAACACCTCTCACCGGGGAAAATTCACCATCCTAGCACTCTGATTTGGCAAAAATCCTTTGCTTAATGTGTGGGTTATACTGCAACAAGCTCCAAAGCTCACAACCCCTGGAAAGACATGGACACTGAAAATCAATCACATTTTACAAATGAATAAAATGAGTGCCTACAAAATGTGCAGGGCCGTCAGCTGGTAAAATCCTAAGGAACACAACACTTAGAATTTCAGGAAGGGTAGCTCTTAATCATTAAATGCACTGTGTGAATGCGGTAATGCCTCAAATCTCCTGGACCACCATGCAACCTGCGATCATATGTTTATCTTGGTGGAGCGCTCCATCCAGAACTCAGCAACACCCACTCTGGGGCTGATGGGGGCGCTGGATGTAATGTTTTTGTTAATCTAACACAGACATGACCAGGCAGGAGACATAAAACCTAAGGGGCAGTGGAGTTCTCCGGGTGGGGTCCACCTCTCATTACTGGGTACATTCTGTACACACGAGCCCCTCCCTTTGCTGAAGTCAATTCATGAAGACGACTTTATTACGGAGGGGTTGGGGAAAGGTGTGGTCTGGCTCGAGGCGCCCCAACGAGCATCCCCAGTCGGCGGCAGCCCCACCCAGATCTGGCTGATCTGTGGGCAAACCCAGTTGGGCAAAAGGGCGGGGAGACGCTGAGGGGTTGTAGGCGGGGCGGACAGCAGCCAAGCCGGCCAATAGGCGGCTCTCCAGCGGCTGAGCCGAGAGGACAAGGGTGCCGTCACTAGCACCACCGCCTCCCAAGTTTCCCGTTGTTGATGCACGGCCCGAGCGACTCCGCTTCTCCCAGCGCAGAGGGGCCCCGAGAGGCCTGAGAAGCGGACTCGGGACGGGATTTCCGAGGAAGAGGGGAGGCCGGGTGCTTGACCCGCTCTGGGGGGTCGGTGAAAGATGAAGGGCCGGCGGCGGCGGCGCCGAGAGTACTGCAAATTCGCGCTGCTGTTGGTGCTATACACACTGATGCTGCTGCTTGTCCCCTCCGTACTGGACGGCGGCCGCGACCAGGACAAGGGCGTCGGGCACTGCCCGGGCCTGCAGCGCAGCCTGGGAGTGTGGAGCCTGGAGGCGGCGGCGGCCGGCGAACGCGAGCACGACGCAGAGGAGCCGCCCGCCGCAGAACCCGGTGCAAACCAGCCTCCAAGGTCCCGAAGCAATCTCAGCGCCGTCGGGGAGGCAGGGACCCACGAGAAGCAACACATCTACGTGCATGCCACCTGGCGCACCGGCTCGTCCTTCCTGGGCGAGCTCTTTAACCAGCACCCGGACGTGTTCTACTTGTACGAGCCCATGTGGCATCTATGGCAGGCGCTGTACCCGGGCGACGCCGAGAGCCTGCAGGGTGCTCTGCGCGATATGCTGCGCTCCCTCTTCCGCTGCGACTTCTCGGTGCTGCAGCTGTACGCGCCGCCGGGGGACCCCGCCGAGCGAACGGGGGACGCAGCCAATCTCACCACCGCCACCCTCTTCCGCTGGCGGACCAACAAGGTCATCTGCTCGCCGCCGTTGTGCCCCGATGCGCCCCGCGCCCGCTCGGAGGTGGGCCTTGTCGAGGACGTAGCCTGTGAACACAACTGCCCACCTGTGGCGCTACGCGCCCTGGAGGCCGAATGCCGCAAGTACCCGGTGGTGGTCATCAAGGACGTGCGCCTGCTGGACCTGGGCGTGCTGGTGCCCCTGCTGCGTGACCCAGGCCTCAACCTGAAGGTGGTGCAGCTTTTCCGCGACCCGCGCGCGGTACACAACTCGCGTCTTAAGTCTAGACAGGGGCTACTGCGCGAGAGCATCCAGGTGCTGCGCACCCGCCAGAGGGGAGACCATTTCCACCGCGTCCTGCTGGCGCATGGGGTGGGTGCTCGCCCCGGAGGCCAATCCCGTGCCCTGCCTTCTGCACCACGCGCCGATTTCTTCTTGACCGGCGCGCTCGAGGTGATCTGCGAGGCTTGGCTGCGCGACCTGCTGTTTGCTCGTGGCGCGCCCGCCTGGCTTCGGCGCCGCTACCTGAGGCTGCGCTACGAGGACCTGGTGCGGCAGCCGCGCACCGAGCTGCGCCGCCTGCTACGGTTCTCTGGGCTGCGGGCGCTAGCCGCGCTCGACTCCTTCGCGCTTAACATGACGCGTGGCGCGGCCTATGGCTCCGACCGGCCCTTCCACCTGTCGGCTCGCGATGCTCGCGAAGCAGTGCACGCCTGGCGGGAGCGCCTGAGCCGAGAGCAGGTGCGCCAGGTGGAGGCCGCCTGTGCCCCAGCCATGAGCCTGCTGGCTTACCCTCGCAGCGGAGACGAAGGCGACGCGGAGCCGTCCAGAGAAGGGGAGATGCCGCAGGAATCGGAGAACAATGGCACCACATAACCCCTGCCCCTGTACCGGGCGCGGATCCAGGTAAGGTGGTCCAAGGCAGGGCAGGTTATGAGGAAGGGTCTTGGGGAGCCTGAAATGACCTGCGTGGGGAGGGAAACGGGGGATGGTACCGTCTAGAATCCCATTCGATCAGCGGGTGGGAATGTTCTGCTAGGAGAATGTAGGAGATACTTGGGTTTCACCAGTTTGGCCACCTACCTTCTTAGAGGAAAACCCTGAACCCAGAGAGACTGTTTAAATGCAGCTGAGGCAGAACCCAGGTCTCTGGACTTCCAGACCTTTTTATGAAGTAGGAGGAATCAGAGGTCTGAGGACAATAACGAAAGTCTACAGTGGTCATAATGGAACTTGCGATTGGGAATTGACATGAATATTTAGGCAACCCTTCGAGATTGGTGGTTATGGAGCTGATACCAATTTGTCCTGTAGAGCAAAATGTTTGCCATGGTGTCTGCCTGCACAGAGAAAACCAAAAGCGAGATTTGGTGGACAGGTATGACTCCCTAACCCTACTATCCCTAATCTTTCCATTTCATATTTCTTCTCTGTCTCGCTTATGCTCAGGTTTCAAGGCTTTCCTCTTGAATACCAAGCAGGCAGGAACAGTCTGGTGACGTTTGCGACAGTTTTTACACACTTGTATGTCTCAGGCCCTATTATAATGGAGTAGAACAGATTTTGCTTTCCCCTGGCTCATGTGCAACCCCCACCCCTGCCCTACTGGGCTTATGAAATGTCATCTTCTCTTTTTTTGTTCTTTCTCCTTAAAGTGTAGGTCTAAAGATGCTAAAATAGACCTTGAATGAGCTCCAAATGTGTTCAGTGTCTGGGTCAGTGGATGGCATGTACCATTGGGCTGAGGGAAGAGACTGTTCTGCATGATGCTGACCCTAGGAATCTAGTTAAGGGCATGGGAATGCATTTCTCCAAACATTGTGTGAGTTGGAAGTATGCCACCCTCTGCACTGTGCAGACCAGAGGAGGAGGAAAAGCAGTGCAGGGTGGGCGGAAGTGACTTAAGTTTCCATTCATTATTTTATTTTATAGTGTAATTCAGCATTCCCCTGGGATGGGCTCCAGGGACATGAGTTGAAGACGTTAATGAAGACAGATTTTGTGATTAATAGAGCTAGGGTTTCAGAGTGATTTAGGAAGCTGACTGATTTTCCTCCCAGTAATCAAGTCAGTTTCTGTAATTGCTAGGAAGTCTGTGTTCTTTCCTGATTTCCAGAAGGAAGGAAGGTAAGGCCCAGGGTAACAGGCATGCACCACCCCCAACTTTAGTGAAGTCTTAACAAAAACATCCTTTCATCTGCTAAGCTTGTATTTACAGACAGAGCATAATGGTCCTTAACCCTCCTCCACAGGCCTCAGGGAACTCCTCCCCTTGGCAAATGCTGCAGCATTTTATGGTTTTAAGACATGACAATCGCCTAGAAACCTTTGCCCCTCCACCCCCCCCCCATTTTTACTAACACTTATTGAATACTGATTGGGTGAGATAATGAAGAGAATGGAGAGGAAGGTACAGGACATAGACTTTGCTCTCCAGGAGGTGCAAGTCTGTGCAGATGACAGTGACTATAGATGAAGAACCTGTTACTACTCTGTTATTTGGAAGGCTATTGGGGCTTCCTCTGTAGGGTTGCAGGGATATCTGGGTGCAAGCTTTAGACTCTTCTAAACTTTGGTGATGGGCTGGGATTTAGCTCAGTTGGTAGAGCGCTGCGCTGCAGTCTCTGAGGTCCTGAGTTCAATTCCCAGCACCGCAAAAATTGGAGAAGGAAGTGGCAACCCACTCCCAAGGCAATCCCAAAACAGTCAGCCATTGAAAATCCTATGAGGGTTGCCATGAGTTGGATACCGACTCGACCGCATCTAACAACAACAACAACAAACTTTGATGACAGAGCACTTCTTCCCACATTAGGTACTTACTACCAAACTGTGCATTGATTAAAATTCTTGTATTCAGGCCATGGGGGTGGTGCATGCCTGTAATCCCAGGCTGAGGCAGGAGGATCACAGATTCAAGGCCAGAGGCAGGCTGCATATCTTAGCAACACTCTACCTCAAAATAAAACATGGCCTGGGGGTGCAGCCCAGTGGTAGAGTACTTGTAAAGCATGTGTGAGGCCCTGGTTCAATCCCCTAGTACCACAAATTAAATAAATAAATAAATAAATAAATACTTATAGACTTGGTTCCTAGGAAGATAATACACGTAACAACAAGGAAGATAATAGAGCTGGCATTTAGCTCAGTTGGTAGAGTGCCGCTCTGCACTCTCTGAAGCCCTTGGTTCGATTCCCAGCACTGCAAAAAACCTGGAGAAAGATGTGGCAATCCACTCCCAAAGCAATCCCAAAACAATCAGCCATTAAAAACCCTGTGAGAGTCAATGTGAGTCGGACCCAAGTTGAGGACACCTAACAACAACAAGAAGGAAGATAATGTCACTGATCCAAAAGTTTGTCACACTCTACTCAGGAAAGGATGGGAAGAGAAGAGGAAGGAAGGGGAGGGGAGGGTGGGGATTCTTATAGAAGGGCTGTGTGCCATGAAATATTTTAGGCATTTATACATATATGGTTATTTATACTAGTTTTATAGATGAGGAATTTGAGACTTGGAGAAGTAAAGTCACACTTAGGCTAGTGAAGGTAGAATTAATACCCCATCTGGCATGCTTTCCCTGGTCCCCTCTTTAGTATCCCTTGGCCTCAGCCCGGGCTCTTCAGCTTTGGTTACAGATAAGTTTGAGGTGCAAAACACACTTCACTTTATTACTAATATGTCCCAACCTAAACAAATAAAATATACCTAAATGGTCAAGAGCACCTAGACAGAAAAGCCCATAACACTATTATAGCCATGCCCTGCAGAGGCCACCTGAGCATGCAGCTCTTGACTCAACAGTGAAGTGAAACTGCATGTGAATTTCCTTGAGTAACTTCTGGATGGTCCATACCTGAGAGCCAGAATTTAGCAGGGAGGAAATAGATGAGCTTTTCTCAGGGCTGAATGGGGCCTGCAACATTCAGAACCAAGTCACCAAAGACCCAGGAACTTTCTACCTTTTTTATCTTCTTTGTTTTCACTCACCAGCTTATGTTCCCACAGTCACAAGATGGTAGCCTCAGCTCCAAGCATCAGAAAGAAAGAAAGGTGGTTAGCACATCAGGGGTAGACATGTAGTCCCTCATGCAATGCTCTTGCCTTTAATCTGGTTATAAAAACCTTTCCAAAGCCGGGCACAGTGGTGCATGCCTGTAATCCCAGCAGCTTGGGAGGCACAGGTAGGAGGATCGCAAGTTCAAGACCAGAGACAGTCTGCATAACTTAGCGAGACCCTGTCTCAAAAAAGTAAAAGCAAATGGGCTGGGGGTGCAGCTCAGTGGTCCAGCACCTGCAGAGCATGCAAGCGCAAGGCCCTGGGTTCAACTCCCAGTACCACAAAAAAATAAATAAATAAAATAAATAAAACCTTTCCAACAGCCCCCTATCCTGGCCAACTTCCTTTTATGTCTCATTGGCTAGAACTGGGTCACCTGGCCTACCCTAGACCAATAGTTGCCAAAAGGGAATGGGAGCATCCTGAGTGGCTCGGGCCAGTATTTCTCAGCCCGGGCTGAAAATGGTAGTAGTCTCCACCCATCTTTGGGGGATATGTTCTAATACCCTCAGTGGATGCTTGAAACCACAGATAGTATTGCACACTATGTATACTATGGTTTTCTCTGTGGCATCCATACCTATGATAAAGTTTAATGTGTAAATTATGTACATGAAGAGATTAACAATAATAATAGAATAACCATAACAGTATGTTATCAGAAAAGTTATATGAATGTAATCTTTTTCTTCCAACTGCTCTAGGTAGGTAGTATATACAATGCGGATACGCTGGACAAAGATGATTTATGTCCTGGGTAAGATGGAACAGTAGTGTATGACATTTCATCATGCTACTTCTTAGAACAGCAATGAAAAGCTTAAGAATTATTTCTGCAGTATTCTACTACTATTTTCAGGTTGATGGTGTGTTATTAGAATCTCAGAAAGGGAAACCATGGCTAAGGGGGTATAGGCGGAGCTACTACTATACCCTCCGCTGACTCAGCTGAGGAGCTTTTTTATTTCCAAAATGCCAATGCCTGAGTTCCACCCCAGGAGGGTTTTTTGTGTGTGTGTTTTGGCTTGGTGTTTGGGATTAAACCCAGGCCCTCATACATGGTAGGTTGATGTTGCATCACTGAGTTACACCTCCAGCCAGAAGATTCTGATTTAAGTGTTCTGGGTTAAGGTTCCCTGACCTGGCATTAGGAGTTTTCAAAGCTCCCCAGGTGATTCTACTGTACAGACAAAGTCCAAACCAGTGATTTGGACTAGTCAATGATTCACCCCCTGGGCCAGGCCCCTGGCACTGGAGCAAGACCAGAATGGCAAATCGAGAGATGCTCAGAAACAGCAAACCATCTGCCACAGTGATTTATGTGAAAGAACTTGAAGCTATGAAGTTCCAAACAGTGTACGTACACTGTCCACTCTTGTTCTGAGCAGACTGACATGCTATCCTGTCCTTTTCAGCATGTCTCCCTCTGACTTCTACTCTTATTAGGACCCAAGATGTGTGTGTGTGTGTGTGTGTGTGTGTGTGTGTGTGTGTGCGCACGCTGAGGATTTAAGCATGCGCTCTATCATGGAGCTATACCCGCAACCCCCTACAGGTATTTAGGACAACTTGGTTTTTGTTCCTGAGGATATATATATATCCTGGTTTGATATATATATATATCATAGTTTTATCATATATATATCCTGGTTTGAAAGAAACCAGGAAAAGAGGTAGATGTTCTGTAACATAAACCCTAATAATCAGGGAACTTTGTTTCTACAAAAATCATCTAAATAGATAAAGAAATGACCACTTACCACCAAATCCCTAAAAACCCATTTTGAAAGTCATTCCATTTTAATCAAGAGACTAAGCCCCAAAGGTCTATGTTGTTGTTGTTGTTGTTGTTAGGTGCCATTGAGTCGGTATCCGACTCATAGCGACCCTGAGTACAACAGGCAAAACACTATTGTCAGTGCTTCTTTGCTGTTCATAGGGTTTTCAATGGCAGATTGATTTTTGAGAGGGGGTTGCCAGGTCCTTCTCCCAAGCCGACAGCTTCTGGTGTTCCCAGGTGGTCTCCCATCCAGGTACTAACCAGGCCTGACCCTGCTTAGCTTCCGAGATCTGATGCGATCGGATGCCACAGGGCTACAGCTCCAGGCAAATGTCTATGTAGGCTTATGTATAAATATCACTGAAAAGACAATCTGTGACTGAAACACAGACTGCTAAGGAAGTGACATTTAAAAAACATTGTTTTTATATAGAATTTCCCATTCAACAAAATTTGTTCAGACTCTCATTAGCAAATCAAGCTAGGGGCTCTGTTTGAGCCACTGGGTTGGAAGTTAGGATGATGATGGGAGGGAGCGCATGTGCATTAGGTATCTAAGCAGCTGGGCTACAGTAGGGCGTGAACATTTTTCTAAAACACATCCATGCCCAAATCATTATTGCCCCTTGTGAGTCTAGCTCTACCTTTGATCCAGACTTTCTCCAAGCTCTCCGTTGGGCCTGTTTTCCATGGAAGTGTGCTCTGAGTTGATGGTAGATTTGATGCTTAGGAAAAGTCAAGATTCCTCAAGTCTGATGAGTGAGGCAGGTGAGGAGGTGGTCATGCAGAGCAAGGTAAAGGCAAAAAATACCAACAGTCATTCCTTGATTTATATGAAGTTAGTTTTTAATTTAGGATGTAGGAACCCAGGCTTTGGGACCTGGCTTTCCTGGTTAATATAAAAAGAGGTTAGGGGCTGAGGATGTGGCTCGGTGGTAGAGCAATGAACTATAGAAAGAAATTAAAACAGCCTAAATGTCCTACGGGCTGGGATTTAGCTCAGTTGGTAGAGCGCTGCGCTGCAGTCTCTGAGGTCCTGAGTTCAATTCCCAGCACCACAAAAATGGGAGAAGGACCTGGCAATCCACTCCCAAGGCAATCCCGAAACAGTCAGCCATTGAAAACCCTATGAGGGTCGCTATGAGTCGGATACCGACTTGACGGCACTTAACAACAACAACAACAAATGTCCTATAGTATGGCACTAGGTTTGTTGTTGTTATTAGGTGCTGGCACTAGAAATTGGGTAAATATGTTATAACACATTCCTACAATGAAATATAGTACTAAAGAGGAGATGACAGGGGCAGATTCCCAAAGCAATAAGTGGAGGAAAAAAGTACAAAACAATAAATACAGTTCAGTTCCACTTTTCTTTTTTTCTTGAGACAGAGTCTCGCTGTGCAGCCCAGGCTGACCTGGAACTGTGTAGCCCAGGCTGGCTTCAAATTCATGTCCACCCTCCTGCCTTATCCTCCCAAGTACTAGGATTACAGGCATGTGCCACCATAGCCAGCTTTCAGTCCCAATGGATTTCTGTTTGAGTTTGCATAGACATTTAACATAAGAAATGTTGTGGCTGCTTGTAGGAAAAGAAACTGTTATTACCGTTGTTGTTAGGTACAGTCAAGTCAGGTCATAACGACCTTATATACAACAGAATGAAACACTCACTCCCCAACACTGTGCCATGCCCAGCACTGTCAGTGCTTCTCTGCTATTTACAGAGTTTTCAATGGCTGATTGTTTTGGATTATCTCAGGAGTGAGCTGCCAGGTCCTTCTCCCATTTTATGGTGTGCTCAGGATTGAACCCAGAGCCTCAGAGAGTGCAAAGCAGCACTTTACCAACTGAGCTAAAACCCCAGACTGGAACAGAAATTAGCAGGTATTTTATACCCTTCTACACTGTTGAACTCTTTTTTTTAAACTATCTGCTTACATTATTCCTACAAATTTGATGACACTAGTTTAAAAACAAAGAGTGTCTGATTTTAGTCCTTTGGCTGTAGCATCATTGACAATTTACCTAGCCACTCTGAGTTTGTTCCATCATCCATAAAATGGAGATACTACCAACCTCATGGGCTGGGATTTAGCTCATTTGGTAGAGTGCTGTGCTGCAGTCTCTGAGGTCCCGAGTTCAATTTCCAGCACCACAAAAATGGGAGAAGGGCCTGGCAATCCACTCCCAAGGCAATCCCGAAACAGTCAGCCATTGAAAACCCTATGAGGGTCGCTATGAGTCGGACACTACTCGACGGCACTTAACAACAACCAACTTCATTGAACTGGGATGCGGACCGAGACAATATAGACTAAGCAAGTAACACAGTGCACAAAATTGTTGTTGTGTTAGGTGCTGTTGAGTCCGTATCTGACTCATAGCGACCCTCATAGGGTTTTCAATGGCTGACTGTTTCGGGATTGCCTTGGGAGTGGATTGCCAGGCCCTTCTCCCATTTTTGTGGTGCTGGGAATTGAACTCGAGACCTCAGAGACTGCAGCGCAGTGCTTTACCAACTGAGCTAAATCCCAGTGCACAAAATAGACACTACATAAATGTCACCTTCCCTTGTTGTTGTTGTTGTTAGGTGTCGTCGAGTCAGTATCTGACTCATAGCGACCCTGTGTACAACAGTCGAAACACTATTGTCAGTGCTTCTCTGCTGTGCATAGGGATTTCAATGGCAGATTGGTTTTTGGGAGTGGGTTGCCGGGTCCTTCTCCCCACCTCCCCTTAGCACCATGAAACTTTGGAAATCCTCTTAGCCGAACTTCCCCTCTATGTTGGAGGTGGAACTCAGGGCCTCATGCAGGCTAGGCCGGCGCTCTACCACAGAGTCACACCCCTAGTTTTTGAGGCAGGATTTCAGAATGTTTTCTAAGAAGTCTGTTGTTGTTGTTTGTTTGTTTTGCTTTGTTTTGGTCTGGGTAGAAATTTCCTTCCCATGAATACAAATAATACAAATGGTGGGGAGTGATGCTTTTTAAACATTTACAAACAGCTGGCTTAGAATTCTTCAGTATGCCTCTTCTCACGCTGAGCACCACAGAAAAGAATGAGACTCAAGTAGCTAAACTGGCCTTGCTTTTTTGTGTCTGGCATTCCAGCCAAACAAGGTGACAAATAAGCAAAGCTCGCTCTTTCTCTCACTTGCTCTCGTGCTCTCTCTCTCTCTCTCCCTCCCCCCAGAGGTCTCCTGGATTCCCATCCTTGTGCTTCATAGTGGAACTGAAGGAACTTGCTCTACTGAAAGAAACATTTCTGCTCAAGTGCAGTATAGAATAAGAACAGTAGGGACTAAGAAACAGCCCTGGCTCACGTTCAAGAACACTAGGAAGTGGAGAACTGTTTGGGAGCTGAACAGGAAGCCATTTCAATTGGAGAAAAGTTGCAGAGTTCAGTGATGTCTTCATGAGAATTAGGATCCTTCAGCTTTGCTCCCTCCCCTGTCTGTCCCCAGGCAGCAAGCCAGTGGCCCAGGCTGACATTTTCTGCAGGTGGCCTTGGTCATATTAAAGACCATCCTGTTGGAGCTGAGAATAAATAAAAGCGTCAGCCGATGGTGACTATTTTTAAATTCAAAGGGTAAGAAGCTGTGAAAAAGGACCATCACATTTGACTTCAGCAATGTCTAAGTTCTGAGCCACCAGAGTCCCCCTCCCTGGAAATGGACAGAAGCAGCAAGGACTTTCCTGTAGAGTCATATTCCAAAACTAGTCACTGAGGTAGACACATTTTTGCCTATGGAACAGAAGCTCTTTCTGTGAAATGTTACCTTACAGTAGGAATATCAAAAGGTGCTGTAAGATCCAGGGTAGTCTTTGGGGCTGTGCCATTAAGAAGCCTCAAATCTGAGGATGGAGCACCCGCTGACATACACCAGGCTCTGGCAAAAAGAACGAAGGGAGGGACGAAGGAAGAAAGGAAGGAAGAAAGAAGGAAGAAGGAAAGAAGGAAGGGAGTGATGGAGGGAGGGAGGGAAAAGAAATGAAGCTTTAAATGTGGCCTGAAATCCAAAAGTCTGGAGGGAGTGCATCCAGAGTACTATCATTCTATCATTTGACTGATATCCTTGGGTCATGGCATCACATGGGTTGGAAGCATCTGTAGTGGGGACTCTGATTTCTTTAACAAAGATGATGGAGTGAGGAAGGTTCCACAGATTCCCCTGGATGGAACTGAGAGGCCATCTGAAGAAGTCATTCCACAGAGGCAGATAAGGTGGACTTTAGGGAAAAATGGCCCAGACCTCTGAGTCACTCTTCCCATGAGTGAGACCAGACTTCGTCAAAAAGGGCTCTTTGCTGTCTCACAGAGATTATGGGAACAGTAAGCCAAAAATACTAAAATCAACATATTTTAAAAATAGGACTTTCTTGGAAGGACCAGCCAAGGCCTGGGGTATGTTAAATATTCAGATTTTTTAAGCAACAAAAGTAAATTCTGTCTCTTGCTGTAGTAAAGAATATCTTCAACATTGATGTAATAAGTGCAAATAATACATTTTTCAGGTTCTGCAAATAATAAAAGTTATACTTTATTGCCTTTCTGTATCTGCCCCTCCATCACTGCTACTAGGAATGGCAAGTAGATGGGAACGTTAATACACTGATTTGGTCAGTATACATTGTATTACATGTTTGAAATATCACACTGTACCCCAGAAATGTGTACAAGTATTACACATCAAGTAAGACTTTTTAAAAATGTTCAGGGAGATGGAAATGTTAACTACTTCGTGTTGATCCTTACATACTGCATACATGTATTGAATTATCACACCATACCCAATAAATGGGCTGGGATTTAGCTCAGTTGGTAGAGCGCTGCTCTGCAGTTTCTGAGGTCCTGAGTTTGATTCCCAGCACTGCAAAATGGGAGAAGGACGTGGCAACCCACTCCCAAGGCAATCCCGAAACAGTCAGCCATTGAAAACCCTATGAGGGTTGCTATGAGTTGGACACAACTCAACGCACCTAACAACAACAATAACCCAATAAATATACACAATTAAAATAATTAATAAAGACAATTTTACACTAAGGAGATAGTTGGCTGAAAATAAGCCTCCACCCAAAGAACAAAATCCCTAGTAGTGTTGAATGCCTTTTAAATTGACCTTAATTTTATTTCTCAATAGTCAAAGGTGAAGAGAAATTGCCTTGAGCGCAGGATAATGCCTGTCTTGATCCTAAGTATGGCAATCTCCAGCCAGGGAGGACTGACTCACACACTTTAGTGCCTTATACTCACTCACACCAACCTGCTCTTAGCCAGGGGGCCATTTTACTCCCACTGGATTGTGGGCAGGAAAGGGTGGAACAAACATATGTTGTGTGATCAAAAAGTATGGTGAATGTTTAAATAAAAAAGATCATGACAGTAAAAGACACATGATCGTTAATCCCCCTGAAAGGACTCTGCCACCTTAGTTGCACTGTCATGGCTGCCTCCATGTCCTGAACCGGTTCAGAACATTTACCTTCCATGGTCATCTTGACTTTGAGGAAGAGCCAGAAGTCACATGGTTCCAGATCCAGTAAATAAGGTAGATGAGAACACACTTGTAATGTTTTTATTTGACAGAAACTGCCACACCAGAAGCACTGTGTGACACAGAGCAATGTCATGATGAAGGATGAAACTAAAGACACTCAAAAGAAAGGACTTCCAGAACTGCTTCGGAACGTGGCAAGAACGATGGGATAAGTGTGTTTGAAACCAGGGAGAGTCTTTTGACAGGGATTAATGGCAATATGTCTTATATTGTAATATATATTTTTAAAATTTAAATATTCACTGTATTTTTTGATCACACCTCATATTGCCTCATTGGCAGGGAGATCTACCAGAAGGGATTGGCTATACTTTGTCTGATGGCTGAGCCACAGACTCTCTACACTGAGTAGCCATTCTAACCTGGGAATCTTAAAGCTGGCGAAGAAAGAAGACAAGTCCTCATGGACAGCCAGTGCCCTCCTTCTTTAGTCACTCATTTGACTGATACCCACCATGGAGACCAAATGGCTACCTGAATTTCAGGTCTAAGCTCATGTCACCTCCTAGCCCCATACCCTCTCAAAACTTCCCACCCTCACTTAGTGGATAACAAACATCTGCAGGTGGCCCATCCGAATACATATTATAAAATACTGACTCAGTTCCTTTACTGCAATTGAGAGTAATTTTACTCACAAAAGCAATCATGCATGCCAACTAAAATTATCTTGGAGCAGCTCAATGAAAGGAAAAAACAAAAGTCAACTGAACAAGCTCAGCTGTTTTCCAGTTTTATTTTATTTATTTTTGTTTTGTTATGTTTTTGTTTTTGTTTCTTTTTCTTTTTTTCCTTTTTCTTTCTTTCTTTCTTTTTTTTCTTGTCTCACTATGTAGCCCAGGCTGGCCTTGAACTCGCAATTCTGCCTCTGCCTTGAGTGCTGAGGTTACAGGTATGTGCCACTATGCCTGGGTAATTTTTTTGACCAATACATAAAAATACAAAAATTATATATAACAATGCCCAGTTTTATTAATACTGGTTTGGTGTGCATTCATTTGTTCTCAAGTGAACTAAAATTTGGGGAAATTTAGTTGAGGTGGATATTGTAAAACTGAAGGTGTTATTTTGTTCTATTCTGTTGGGAAATATAATGACCATCTAATTTGGGCACTGGTTAACTCTGGGGCTTGAATGATTCTTGGACATTGAGGTTTTACTGTGAATTCCTCCTATGATGGGCAAGATCGCTGGAGTGTTGGTCAGCTCAGCCATCTTCTGGGGCTGCCTGGGTTCCAGCAAGTGTCTTTGTCAGTGGCAGCAGGAGACACAGCCCAGTGCTGCAGGCTGCAGCGTGTGGAGCTCCTCCTTTAGGGACCTCCACTCAGATAAAGCTGGGTCCTTGGCTCTGTTGCAGAAAAGAATTTCAAGATGTGTCAGCGTGAAACAGAATTAGTGAGTTAATTAATTGGAGATAAGAGAAAGTATATGCTTTAGAGTTTAGAGAGAGTACATGCTGGCGTTTAGAGAGAGATGCATAAGAATCATCGTACATATAGAAGAAATGGACACAAGTTTCTCCAGAAAGAGAGAGTTTAATTTGAATGTCTAAATAATATATATATTTATATATATAAATTATATATATATAAATTATATATATATAAATTATATATATATACATATATATAAAATTTTGTGGCTTTTGAAGTTACATTGCTCAAAGGATATCATTTACAATGCGCAGTTCAAAGTTTCGGCAAAGTATTACATACGAAAAACCCAATTTGAGCAGGTTTACCTATTCTATCTTGAAGACTTTCCTGTCACGTAAATGACATTGTAATTTGGCTTAACAGGTGCATTGTTCAGGTAAACGTGAGATGAGAGAGACGTGTTAATAAGATAAAAACTTAGGTCAAAAGAGGTGGAAGAAAGAAGTTCCATTGTTTAGAGGATTTGAAGTAAAGATGTTTCAGTATACTGTATTTTTAATCTAAGGAACTTCTCTTTAGTAAAATGAGACTGTAAGGTGGTCCAGGAGGTGCACTGTACAGTTTACAGATAAGAAAGGCGTGCCCCTAAGATCCATAGGTGAAAATGGTCAAAGGAAATCTTACTACATTTAGTCACAAGGAAGTCGTCTAGGCAAATGTTGACTGCAAACTTGGTTCATAATTTTGGTTGTGAGAGTCTCAGAGGAGCACAGCATTACACAGGAGAAAGTAGTAAGGCTAAACTTGAAGGTCACATACATTTTGATCTTAACTATGGCTTAATGATATTTTAACATTTTTGTTTGAAATCTCTCTCAAAAATAAGTCTCTATGGAGGCAGACCTCACAGCAGTTTTCTTTTTAGTTCTGTGGAAATCCTGACTCTCAGCGGGTGAGGCTTAAACCGGATCCTGCCATGAGGGCTCTTTCCCTTCTCCTGTCCCTTGAATTTTCCTTATCTTTTTATCCTGCCTCAGCTTCTCTGCTAGCTTCTCCCTCTACTCCCTGTTGTTGTTGTTGTTAGGTGCCCTTGAGTCATATCTGACTCATAACGACCCTCATAGGTTTTCAGTGGCTGACGGTTTCAGGATTCCCTCGGGAGTGGATTTCTATGTCCTCCCATTTTTGCAGTGCTGGGAATCAAACTTGGGACCTCAGAGAATGCGGAGCGGCGCTCTACCAACTGAGCTAAATCTAATCAAAGATTTTCTGTTTGCTTTTAAGTTTTGTTTTGACTCAGCCTGTTGTGTTGTTTTGGTTTTTTTCTTTTTTTTCTTTTTCTTTTTCTTTTTTTTCTTTAACCTGAGAATTGCTTCAAATTAAATAGGACCAAAACTGTTATTGACTAGTGCAAGTATAATCAGCATCCTGTGCCACTGCCACTTAATTTTTTTGATCGAAAGTTCAGAAATTATGTATAACACGCTAAACTACATTTCCATGCTCTTTGGGGTGCTTGATTCTATTAGCAAACTCACTTATTTGCTTCCAATTACATTTTGCTACAGTGAAGGAAGGTTTCTGCTTCCACATTGCTGGTATTTTATTTTCCAGTATTGTCTTGCCTAAGCCGCACCCCTACAACAAAACAACTTACTGGTTCTATTGTTCTAACACTGGCAAGTCATTTCCGTTTTCCTTGGCACCATATTTCACTGATTTGAAGTGCAAACAGGAAGGTTAAGAAAACTTAACCTAGGTTAACAGATGGGCTTAGATGTTAACGTCACCCACAAGTAGCTCCAGCTGAGGATGCTGGAAGAAGAACATATGGCCTCTGAGAACATATGGCCACAGCCCCCATCAGCCCATTTGTTTGGAGGTGGTCCTGGAGGAAGGCTGTATTGTAAGTAGTAATGCAGCCCTCATGATGGCACTTGCTGAATAGGAAGAAATCCCAGCTCTCTCAGCCAATTTGGGAAATGCCAGCACCATCTTTTGCTACTGTTTAGGTCCCATCAAGTTGTGTCCGATTCATAGTGGCCCTCGTAGGTTTATAGTTTTCAATGGCTGATTGTTTCAGGATTGTTTAGGGAGCAGATTGCCTTGTCCTTCTCCCATTTTTGCAGTGGCTGGGGATCACACATGGCTGGGGATCGAACCTGGGTGCTCAGAGAGTTCGGAGCAGTGCTCTACCGACTGAGCTAAACCCCAGCCCCTAGCATCTGTGAAGTAGCTTTTGGTGGTCCATCCAGGGCTCCTCACCTGGCACAAGTAGGTGGGCAGGGACATGATAAGGCAGAGTGAGTCCCAGGCACGGACCTCCTGGACGTAAGGCTCGGAAAAACTTGAAGGGAAGAAGGGCAGGTAAACATTCACAAGTGCAATTCAGGGCGTGGAAGCAAAGTGACTGCACATTCCCTGACCCACTCTCGAGGCCCAGGGCTCCTTACTGACTTGCAAGGGGACATAAAGGCTGTTGAGAGAGACAGAGTAGCAAGTTCATTTGGTTGAACCTTCTGTTGTCAACCTTTAAACCCAGCAAGAAGTTCATTGTTTCCCCCTCTTCTTCCCCCTCCCCTATCCTCGGCTTCAAAGGTGGAAAAAAGTATGATTAAAATGCTAGGAGCGTGTCTTCCAGAGTTATTCTGCTGGAGCCAGGGGAGCCGCAGCCCAGCCAAATGCATGTCATCCAGGCACAGGGGCTGCAATGAAGCAGTGAACCTAGAGGGAAGTTTCCCTTTGATGACAGTGAGGCTGTTAGGTCACCAGCTGCATTTAGGGCCTGCAGCAAAGGAGATCAAATATGCCCAATTCACTGGAGTATGACTTTGACTCTAAATAATCTGTTTTTTTTCTTAAGTGAAAGCCAATTTGTGTCAAGTATTAAGGAATGACCTTCCACTTCAATGCCACATACTAAAAAAAAAAAAAAAAAAAAAAAAAAAAAAAAAAAAAAAAACTCTTAGACCAGGCGCAGTAGCTCATGCCTGTAATCCTGGGGACTCAGGAGGTGGATGCAGGAGGATTAGCAAATTTGAGGCGGCAGGCAGCCTGCACAACTCAAAGAGACCCTGTCCCAAAATAAGAAATAAAAAGGTGGCTGGGGGTGCAGCTAAGTGGTACAGTGCTTCCCTAACTTGTGCAAGGCCCTGAGTTCAAAAATAAAAAAACTCATTTTATATATACTTTTCATAACAATGATATACAGAAACCTCTATGATTTTTGGCATTAATTTCACCACGTCAGTTTTTTAATTATTTATTTTCTATTATCTTAGAGGATGAGTCTTTAAATAGTCTCAAACTATGAATAAAGTCAGAAGTGTCCATTACTTGTCTCAGGAAGGATATGCAATAGCAAATGCTTTTATTCTCCCCAGATTAGGGGTAAGGCGAAATAGTTTTAACCAAGAAGTTTAGCAATTTAACATTTAATTCTCCATTGTTAAACATGTAGCAGCTGGATAAAAGGACAAAGGTAACTACTTGGTCACTGTAGCTGGATGGTAAAATTGAGCATTTCGGATTTAAATATACACCCAGAGCACCATATTTCATTGACAAAACCACCCTGAGTTACTGCCAAACTCATTTCTGGGTCTTTAAAGCAACCTAAGTGACAGGCTGGGCTGGGATTTAGCTCAGTTGGTAGAGCGCCTCTCTGAGGTCCCCAGTTCAATTCCCAGCACCGCAAAAATGGAACAAGGACATGGCAATCCATTCCTGAGGCAATCCCAAACCAATCAGCTATTGAAAACCTTATAAGGGTCTCTATGATTCGGACACTACTCAACAGCACTAACAACAACAAGTGAAGGGCTGGACATATCATACTAAGAAACAGTGACAGAGGAAATTTTGTCTTCACTTTTCACTTTGAAATAATTATAGACTCACAGAAAGTTGCAAAAACATCACAGACAGGTATAGTGTACCCTTGACCTAGCTTCCCCCAAAGGGGCATCTTATACAGAAGTTAATATCAACACCACAAAATCAACATTGGTGCGCCAAAAGATGCATTGCTCTAGGAAAAGCTGTGGCAAAAGATCTCTTTAGAGTACTGAAAAGCATAGATGTCACATTGAAGATGTCACATTGAAGACGAAGGTGCGTCTGACTCATGCCATGATATTTTCAGTGGTATCATATAGTTGTGAGAGCTGGACATTGAACAAGAGAGACAGAAAAAGAATTGATGCTTTTGAATTGTGGTGCTGGAGACGTCTATTGAATATACCATGGACTGCCAAAAGAACCAACAAATCTGTCCTAGAAGAAGTACAACCAGAGTGCTCCTTGGAAGCAAAAATAGCCAGACTGCGTCTTACATATTTCGGACATGTAGTCAGGAGAGAACAATCCCTGGAGAAGGACATCATGTTTGGAAGAGTGGCAGGTCAACGCAAAAGAGGAAAACCCTCCACCAGATGGATTGACACAGTGTCTGCAACAATGGGCTTAAACATAAATAAGATGGTTTGCCTGGCACAGAATCAGCAAGTGTTTCGATCAGCTGTACATAAGGGTCGCTATGAGTCGGACTCGACCCGACGGCACCTAACAACAACAACAACAGACCTTATTCCATTTTTGAATTTTTATATACACTCATTTTGTTTGCATGTGTGAGCAGAGAGCTCGGTAATTTTATCACATATAGATTTGTGTAAACATCACTACAGTCAAGACACAGAACCATTCCATCAGCACAAAGAAACTGTGTGGTCCTACCCCATTATAGTCACACACCCTGCCCATCCTACTCCTTTCCCTGGCACACACTACTTTGTTCTTCATCTCTATAATTGTTTTACCAGTATTTAAAGTAAATGGAATCCTATAATATGGAACTTTGTGAGATTGGCTTTTTTCACTCAGTGCAATTCTCTGCAGATTAATCCAGGGTGTCTTGTGGACAATGTTCCTTTTTGTTGCTTAGTAGTATTCCATCGTGTCAACATAACAGTTTAACCATTTATCCATTGAAGGACATTTGGATTGTTTTCAGTTTGGGGCTATTACAAATAATATAGCTGCCATGAATATTCATTGTACAGATTTTTGTGTAAACATAACTTTTCATTTTTCTGCTATGAATGCTTAGGAGTGCAACTGCTGGATCATGTATAAGTGCACCAGCAATATATAAGAGATCAAATTTCTGTGCATCCTCACCAGCAATTGGTATTGTTACCATGTTGTATTTTAGTTCTTTTAAACTGCATGGGGTGTTATCTCATTGTAGTTTTAATTTGCATTTTCCCAATGGCTAGTGCTGCTGAACACGTTTTCATGTGCTTGTTTGCTATCTATACCTCCTCTTTGGCACAATGTTGGTTCAGATGTTTGCTCATTTTCTTTCTTTCTTTCTTTCTTTCTTTCTTTCTTTCTTTCTTTCTTTCTTTTTTCTTTGTTCCTTCCTTTTCTCTTTCTTCTTTCTTTATTTCTTTCTCCTTCTTTCTTTCTTCCTTTCTTCCTTTCTTCTTTTTTTTCTTTTGAGACAAGGTCTTGCTATGTAGCCCAGGCTGGCCTTGAATGTGCAAGGATCCTCCTGCCTCTGCCTCCCAAGTGTCAGGATTACAGGTGCGTGCTACCATGTCTGGCTTTTTGTTTTTTCCACTTTCTATTTGGATTAGATTTTTACTTTTTAATTTTGAAGGTTATTTATATATTCTAGATACAAGTCCCTTGTGAGATTAGAGGTTGCAAATATTTTCTCCCAATCTGTATCTTTTTATCCTCTTACCAACATTTTTTGAAAAGCAAAACATTTTTTTTGTGGTGCTGAGAATCAAACCCAAGGCCTCACACATATTAGAGCAGTGTTCTACCACCAAGCCACATGCCCAGCCCCAGAAGGTCTTTTATGTTCCTCAGATACACTGGCTTCCCTCTTACCTCTAGAACTCTTCTAACCCTATCCCCAGCCTGACTTTTTTATTCATTTCTTAGTTCTCAATTTTCAAAGCCTTTTAAAAAATCAAGCAGCCTTTCCTAACCCTGTAATACCGGATCACAGAGCACCTAGTAATTTTTGACCTATTCCACAGAAAAAAGTTTAAGTGCCTTTCTTTATGCCAAGAACTTTCAAGTACTGGGTTACAATGATGGACAAGACAGATTATTGTTCTGATAGAACTTACCTTTTATCAATGGATTTGAGAAAGAGAGTAACAGGAGAGCTATGGGATTTAGATTCTTATAGGAATTCCTCTCTAGGGAGTTGATATTTAAATTGAGGCCTAAAATATAATGATCTAGCCATGCCTGAGAAGAAAGGAAGAACATTCCAAGTAGAATGAATAGGATATGCAAAGGTCCTGAGGCAGAAAAGAGCTTGGCACCTTAGTGTTCAAGAAAAGACCAGTGTGGCTGGAACATTTTCAGGAAGGCCACTTGTATCATTACTGGAATATGAGGTTTGTATTGCTCACCACTCTATAAGAAACGGAAGTTGGTGGAAGGAAACAGGTTTATTCAAGGCCAGCTCTGAAGAAAATGGAGGAGCCCACTCTGTCTCAAATTTCATCTTCCAAAAGTTACATAATTTTGCTGAAATCCAATTTATCAGTTTTTTTCTTTTGCGGCTGGTACATTTGATGCCTTGCCTAAGAATGCTTTGCCTAACTCTAGGATTCTTTTTTTTTTTTTTTTTTTTCCTGGTACTTGGGAGTTGAACACAGGGCATTGCACATATTTTGCAAGCACCCTGCCAGTGAGCTGCACGCCCAGCCCCATTTATTTATTTATTTATTTATTTATTTAATTTTATTTTATTTGTGGTACTGGGGGTTGAACCCAGGGCCTCGCGATTGCACGCTTTGCAAGTGCTGGACCACTGAGCTGCACCTTCAGCCCATTTTTTTTTTTTTTTTTTTTTACTTTTTGAGACAGGATCTCACTAAGTTTTGCAGACTGCCTCTGGTCTTGAACTTGCAATCCTCCTGCCTCCGCCTCCCAAGCCACTGGGATTACAGGCATGCGCTACTGCACCTGGCTCATTTTTAAAATTTTTTTTGTCTTGAGACAGTCTTGCTAAGTTACATGGGCTGCCTCTGGCCTCCAACTCATGACCCTCCTGCTTCTGCCTCTGGAGTTATGGGCATGTGCCACCATGCCCAGCTACTCCAGGGTTCTATAGATCTTATCCTATGAAGTGCTTTTCTTATAAAAGTTTCCTATTTTTTATTTTGCTTTTCCTCATAAATATTAGGATAAGCTTATCCATATGCACATTTTAATTCTATGATTCATTTTTGAGTTGATTTTTTATAAAGTGTGAGATTTAGGTCAAGGATTATTTTTTGCCTATGGCTGTCTAATTGCTCCAGCATCATTGTTGAAAAGACTACCCTTCCTCCAGTGAATTGCCTTTGCACCTTTGTCAAAAATCAGCCATACACATGAAATGTATTTCTACGTTCTCTTTCTAGGTTCTCTTTCTGCTCCATTGATCTAGGAATCTGTCTCTCCACCATTACCACCCTGTTTTGATTAACGTAGCTGTATAGTATCTTAACATCAGGTAGAATGATTGCTTGTACTTTAGTTTTTTCCAAAAATGGTTCTATTCATTCTAGTTTCTTTCTCAATTTCCATATAAATTTTAGAATATCTACACAAATCATTGATGGAATTTTATAGGAATTTTGCTAAGCCTATAGATCTGTTTGAGGGAAATTAACATCTTTATTATGTTGAGTCTTCAAGTCTGTGAACACAGTATGCCTCTCTATTGATTTAGATCTTTTTGACTTTCATTGGTATTTTATAGTTTTCAGCAGTCTTCCACCTGTTTCATTAGATTTATACCTAAGTATTTAATTTACTTTGAGTTATCATAAGTAGTATGAATTTTAGAATTTGATTTTAATGTGTTCATTTCTAGTATATATAAATAAAATTGGTTTTTAAAACATTGATCTTGTATACTGAAAACTTGCTAAATTCACTTATTAGTTCTAGATCTTTTTAAAAATACATTCCTTGAATTAATTTCTTTTCTTTTCTTTCTTTCTTTCCTTCTTTCTTTCTTTCTTTCTTTCTTTCTTGCAGTACTGAGGGTTGAATATAGGGCCTGGACCACTGAGCTGCACCCTCAGTCCACTATTTTTGAACTTTTTGAGATAGGGTCTCCCTAAATTATGCAGACTGGCTCCGGTCTCGAACTTGCAATCCTCCTGCCTCTGCTTCCTGATCTGCTGGGATTGCAGGTGTGTGCCACTGAGCCCTGCTAATTCCTTGAACTTCTATACAATTTTGATATGATATATAATCATATCAGGTGCAAATAGAAGAGTTTTGTTTGTTCCTTTCAAATCAGTATGGTTTTTCTTTTCTTTTCTTGCCTTATATAATGGTTAGGACTTCCAGTAGTATGTCGAATAAAAGAGGGTAAACATCTTTGCCTTGTTTCTGATTTTAGGGTAAAAGCATTCAGACTTTCATCATAAAGAATGAGGCTACATGTTGTCGTCATTGAGTTGTGTTCTACTCATAGCAACCGTCATAGGGTTTTCAATGGCTGATTGTTTTGGGAGTGCTTCGGGAGTGGATTGCCACATCCTTCTCCCATTTTTTTCAGGGGTGGGAATCAAACCCAGGACCTCAGAGACTGCAGAGCAGCACTCTACCAACTGAGCTACATCCTACCCCTGAGGCTACATGTAGGTTTCTGCAAATGTTCTTTATCAAGTCAAGGAAGTTCCCTTTATTTCTAGTTTTCTAGAATTTTATCTTGAGTGGGTGATAAATGTTGTCAAATGCTTTCTCTATCAGCAATATAATCATGTAATTTTTTCCCCTTTCCCTGTTAATACGGTTGTTGTTGTTGTTGTTGTTGTTAGGTGCATAGTGCTGGGAATTGAACTCGGGAACTCAGAAACTGCAGCGCAGCACTCTACCAACTGAGCTAAATCCCAGTCCAGTCCTTCAGGTTAGAAGGCAAGAACTTAAGTATTCCAGGCAATAATAAATGCATTGTGGTTTTGCTGAGGTTCAGATGACAGAGTAGGGGTAGTTTTTATTGGTTAGTACTTGGATGGGAGACCACCTGGGAACACCAGGTGCTGTAGGCTTGGGAGAAGGACCCAGAAACCCACTCCCAAAAAACAATCAACCATTGAAAACACTATGAATAGCAGAGAAACACTAACAATACTGTTTTGCCTATTGTACATAGGGTCGCTGTGAGTTGAACACAGACTCAGTGGCACCAAACAACAACAATGCAGTATGATGTTCACACAAATGATGGTGTTAATTAAATGATTAGCACCATCATATGACAGGCATAGAAAAATGGAAAGTTTTCATCCCAAGATCTGTATACATTTTTTGGTACCCTGTGTATATACTCTGCTAGTCTTATATCCTTTTAGTTCTCCCTTCAAGAGACCTTAATGGAAAAGACCTTAATGGAATGCTAGCACTGGAAGGGGTTGCAGATGTGTTCTTTATGTTTATTCTTTCATTGATTCTTTTTTAGCTACTTATTGGTATACAATTACATATAATAATGCCTCCCTTTCACATGGACAGTTTGATGATTTTTTCATCACATTACTAAGTTGTGTGACCATGACCACAATCCAGTTTTAAACCATATTATTCTAGTAGGATTCCATTCTGCCCTAGTCTCTAAATACCACTAATCTACATTTGTTGTTGTTGTTAGGTGCCGTCCAGTCGGTATCTGACTCATAGCGACCCTCATAGGGTTTTCAATGGCTGACTGTTTCGGGATTGCCTTGGGAGTGGATTGCCAGGTCCTTCTCCCACTTTTGCGGTGCTGGGAATTGAACTCGGGACCTCAGAGACTGCAGCGCAGCGCTCTACCAACTGAGCTAAATCCCAGCCCAATCTACCTTTAGTCTTTCTAAATGCTTCCCCCATGTGTCTGTTAGATTGTTGTGCTGCGGGAACTTTGTGTTGCTGTGATGCTGAAAGATATACCAGCAGTATCTCAGATACCAGCAGGGCCACCCATGGTGGACAGGTTTCAGCTGAGCTTCCAGACAAGGGAGAAGGACCCAGCAGCTTACTCCTGAAACCATGAGCCATTGAAATCCCTAATAACAGAGGAGTGGTGTCAAATATAGTGCCAGAAAATGAGCCCCCCCGACCCCCCGCAGGCAGACATTCAAGAGACGGCCGGGGAAGAGTTGCCTCTTTAAAGTAGAGTTGACCTTAATGACAGGAATGGAATAAAGCCCGTGGGACCTCCTTTTGCTGATGTGACATGACTCAAAATGAGAAGAAACCCAGTGGCTGCAACATTGGGCTCAAACATAAAAAGATTGTGTGCATGGTACAGTGTTAGACAGTGTTTTGTTCTGCTGTACTTAGGGGCACTATGAGTTGGACCTGACTCAATGTGCTTATCCTAGGTACTTCATAAAAATGGAATCACAAAAGTCTGTGATGTTTTTGTGACTGGCTTCTTTCACTGAACATACGTACTCAGCATAGTGTCTTTTAGTTCCATCCATGTTGTGGCATGTATCAATTCATTCCTTTTTCAACTATATTGATGACTACATTTTGCTTATCCGTTCTTCAGTTGGTGGACATTTGGGTTATTTTCATTTTGGGGCTACCATTTTATATAAGGCACTTGAGTACCCCCCAGTTTTGTTATCTGTTGGGGAGTCCTGCAAACAATCCCCCACAACTACCAAGGAATAACTTTAATCTCATGCCAAAAGCTTGTAGACCAGTAGTTCTCATTTCCAAGTGTGTGCTGGAACCAGATAAAGAATTTATATATAAATGCCTCATCCATACTCCAGACCTTCAAGATCAGATGCTATGTGGGAGACCGTGGGCACCTGTATTTCAGGTGGTCCCGCAGATAACTCTGAATACTGCAATGTAAGACCTGCTATTAGACCAAGTATTTT